>BMAU01014859.1:0-10512 GCA_019973935.1 Trichonephila clavipes
AATTAATATAGAGCATCCCACGCTTTTACCCCAACGGCATTAATTTTCTTGTTAATCATTTTATTCTTATATTAAGAATTATATTTTTAAACATAAAAGCGTATTTTGTAGGTTTTTTTAACTATAATTTCTTCATTCCACTTTTTTAAAATTAAAATGTCATTTTTCATGTTCTAATCAATGAATCAGAAACTTCAGATTTTCTGTAGTTAAGCAACCACTATTATATTCTACTTTATCTCTAATTTCATTTGTTTTATTTAATTGCAGAAAAACATACTTCCTTTGATAAAAACAGGTTTCAAGTCCCATACTAACCCTTTAAACCGATATAAAAATCTCCACTGAAACAAATATACACGATATGGATTCATAAAATACGTAGATTAAGGAGTGCAGAATATACGTATATATGATTAAGATATACAGAAAAGTTGAAATGAAGCACAAATGCGAAATTAATGTCAGGCACAACATTAGTTGCTGACTATTCTGCTTTGCAATGCTTTAAAACATTTCGTTTTTAAAAAATCATTTTTTGAAATTACATCTGTAAATTATTACTGCTATTGGCACAGTGAACACTTTCTTTATATTACATTTTACAAAAAAATCATTCAAAATGAAATATTTACTTAAGACATGTCCTTTGACACGTATCGTTGAATCGAAATACGAGTCAAACAGTCAAAAAGCTGCATCCGACAAGGAAATAGAAATCAAATTAAAATCTTTTTCAAACATATTTGTTCAACAACACTTCAATGATTTATTGCTGAAATCAAACGTTTGAGAAGCCTTAAAAATGCATTGCAGCAGAAACAGAGCTTTCGATTATAGCAGCGTTTCTGTGGGGCGCGCCCCCTAGAGGGGTGTAATAATTCTACAAGGGGGAACGAGCATATTGAAAATTTGAAAACAAGGGATTATTTTTTTTAAAAAAAAACTATTTACTGAAAATAAACAAACAAAATAAATCCTGACATAAGAATTATAAAAACACATTTACACTAATATAATAAATACACTTATCAATGTATCAGTACTGCACACTGTATTTTACAATTAATTTAGGAATATTAAGTTAAGAACGAGTTTAATAATTACCACTGACCCCATGAGCTCTTTATAAATAAAATTACATACATAAAAAATTAACACTTATCTTATTAATTTGAACGGTTTATTATTACCCCTTTATATTGCTGATCAAAAGAAACGTGATTCGCTCCCCAACGCCACTGTTTTCCACGCAGGCGTGTGTATGGGATGTATTAGAGGGGGGGGGGAGAGAAAAGGAGTAAATAAGCAAATCCTCTGAAATAAGTAAATTCTTTGCAAACACTGTCAATGCCTTTTTGTTGCATTCCAGAACCTTCGGAATAGTTTTATAAATGACAGTGCTCAGAAAAGATCGTACTTCGAAAGGACGTATATATACGTCCTGGGAAATTAATGCTTTGGCTGAGCGAGACGTTTATATACGCCGAAGGCACTCAGGAAGTTAAAGTCGTATTGTAGCTTTAGCGTAAAAATATGACATTATTGAATTCCATAGATTGTAAATGTATGGAAGGGGGGGCGATGAAAATTATGATTGAATATTGGGTCGAGAGAGTTTAAGAGCTTAAACTGTGTTAAAAATTCATTCACGGTCTTTTCGTATTATGAGAATATTTCAGACCTTTGTGGACTGATGGACTTTAAAGTACCAATGTAATTAATTAGCTCTAACGGATTAAATTTCCCAAAGTCAAGCATTTTATTTATGTAAGGGCCTTAAGCGGTTTGCCCTTACTACGTACGGGCTGCTGAAAATGGGCTGCAACTAGTTTGCACATACAATGATATTTTCTTTCTTTCTTTGATTTGCTCTTATTTTTAATTCTTGTGATGTATTAGTGCTCGTATTTTGAAAAGGGGATGCAGTTTGTCTATGGTACTGAAATTCTTTTCGCCTGGCAAATTTTTTGTGGGTTGAAGGTAGTAATTAGTATAGTGTTTGGTTATGACCAGTAAGAAATTGGCCTTTTTTTTAAAACCATTTTATGGAAAAAAAAAAAATAAAAGGACCACTTAAGGGGTTAAATTTACAATCTAACCTAGCTTTCAGATACACCTAATTATAGTTCCTAGTTAATATCTGATATCTGCTACTTTTATTAAATGAATATTTTTATATTCAGCCCTTAAAATATAAATTTTTGTTTAAATATTATCTTTTATTGTAGACCAAAATATCAGCGAATGTTGGATTCTTGGATCAAAACAATGGCTGAAGTTCAATCCTGAAAGGAATAAAGTTCATTGAATTGTAACGTTTCTTTTATTTTCTTATTGTTTTATTGAAATTTATATTAACGTGTTACGTAACGAATTATTTAACTTTTATTTGATGTTCAATATAACGACTAAAGAAATAATTGATTTAAGTAAATATGCCAGTAAATAGTTATTTGCAATATTTTTAAAACTAATTGATCGCTGAATTTTGTAGGCAATTCAAAACTTACCAAGAATAAATTTTGAAAAGAATTTTTAAAGTTGCCTTTTACAATAATTTTTGTTCTAAATTATTTTACTTAAAACTGCTAATTTTTTACTAAATTTATTATTACTAAATTTTTAAAAAAGATTGCCTCAGTGAATTCTTATTTATTATGAAATATTCGTAACGTTTCCATAATCCACAAAAGCGGAACAGTTCCATTACGGAATTCGTATGTCATTACAGCATTTATCTTGTCTCATTATAGCTATTTAATTTAAATTTAATATGATTCTATTGTGGTTACATAAAAGAAAAACACCTGGGAATTTAGAATAGTTAGCAATTATACTTCTGTATGGATTCCCAATAATTTATAATTTTCTCAAGTAGTTACATATCCCCAATCCTATGTCCTTTTGGTTGCAATCGCACTAGCTTTAAAAAATAATCATTAGCAACATTTTTAAATTTAGCAATGAAACACAGAATTTTGCAGGAACAAAATTCAGTAGTTAAACAAAAGCCCTCGTGTAGCTGAACAGTGCGACGTTAATATTAAATCAATCAATCAATCAGTAGTTAAACAAGCATTTCAGAGTATTACTTAAAACGTTTTTTGTCAACCACAATACTTAGCATTGCGACTATTGTATACAGTATAATTTTAAAATAAAAAAAATTAACAAAATAATTTATTTTATTTAAAGTAAACTCATAGTATATTTGTTTGGATTTTAATTTTGAAGGATGATAGTTTTTTTTCTTCTTTTCATTATTAATCTAATAACTTTTCGATAAGAATCCAAGAGTATACTGTGCGTCTCTCTTAGGCTCACGTTTGTAAAAGAAATAAAACATTTGGTATTCTGGCTCCGATATTGACTCGAAAATGGTTATCTCTTGAACCTTGCACAATGCCATCCTTCATCTGGCTTTTCCCTTTTCTCTCCAAGCAATCCCTTTTTCTCTAAAGCTTGGTAAAGCAATTTACCAAGCTAATTGAAATTCTCCCAGCACTTAAAGCATGCAAAGCAACAAGCTTTTCTTATTTTAGAATCGTTTCTCAAAATTCAATTTTAATGTTTCAATAGTTCGCTATTTTAATTCTAAATATTTTCCTACTTTTTCTTAATAGTTTTTTTTTTTATCTGAATAGTTTAACATTTTTTCGAAGCGCCAGACAGAAAAAAGTCCAAGATCCCTCAAAACCAATCTGAAGTCGCCAAAGCAACGTCTCCTCAGAGCCACTCCCATTGATCCCTTCCTCTAGAAGCCACACCTCCAACTCCCAAACAAAAACATCAGCCTAAGCAGAAGAGCACAGAATTTTAGTATTCCTTGTACAATCCCCCATCTATAGAGCATCCGAGTCAACGGTGTTGAAGGTAAGTAAATCCCATTCTTTTGTTTGTGTTTATAACTAACGTCTACAGGGCCGGACCGTGACCTTTGGGGGCGCTGGGCTAACAATATCTGGGGGGCCCCCTATACTTTGCCATTTTTCTAAAAAAAATTGTGAGGTAACATTTAAAATATACGAAATTTAAGGGTTTTTTTAAATTTTTTTTTTATTTCAAGCGATTTAAATACGTTATAAACTATAACATAATTTACAAAAAAACTTTTCTACATTTTTGTGCAGCAATTTTTTTTATTTGTTCATCACATTTTAAGTCTTTGGTGAGATCCGTATTGATAGAAAGAAGTGATAAATAGTTAAGTCTAGTATTTGCCATTGATGTCCTATATTTGTTTTCTATATATGACATTTTAGAGAAAGCACGCTCTGCTTCACAACTAGTAATAGGGAGCGTTAGAAATTTTTTAAAAATGTTATACAAATTTGGAAAAATGCCAACAAGTTTCTTTTCAAAAATTAAATTGAATATATCTCTACAAGTATATGACTTAAGCTCAGTTTGTTTTATGTAAGTTTTGAACTGAACACATTCATTTACTAAATGTTGGTCTACGTCATCTGAATAATAATCAATAATAGCGCGTACACTCTCCAGGTCGATGTTCTCCTTACTTTGATCTTGCAAATCCATCAAAAATTTAAATTTCTTACTATATTCTGCATATACTTGACTTCTATTTAAATCAAAGATTAGATTATCTAACGCAACAATAAGCGTGTCTCTTTTGAATTTTTCTGTCCCATACACAGCTTTTTCTGTGGATTTATCTGAAAATTTTGAAATAACCCTTCTCTTGTTCACATTGTTATTTTCCGTTTTTACACTAGGACTTAATTTTTTGGCTGCGTCTTGATACACATTTAGTTTTTAATTTGATTCATGTCGTACATTGCTTAAAAAGGTTTTTAATGACATAATTAACTTATTCCCTTCACAGATATCCAAACCAGGAATCTGTAATTTTTTATTAACTGAATTAAATCTTTCTAATATTTCTTCCCAAAATATAATTAAAATGGCAGTTTCAAGTTTTGTTAATTTATTATATAAATTTACTGCCTCTTTTCGAAAATCAATTTTCTCATTTTCATTGTCACTAAATGTCTTAAGAATATTAATGATATTATCATAATTATCTTTTAAGGCTTCAACAGCGTCGTAGTGACAAGACCATCTAGTCTGATTTAATCTTTTTACGGTACATTTCAGTTTAATTTCACGATTTAGAAGCTCCCACTTATGGGTCGAAGCAGAAAAGAAAACATATATTTGTTGCACTAAACCAAAGAAGTTCACGATTTCAGTTGCAACCTTAACTGATTCTGCACCAACCAGATTAAGAGAATGTGCAGCACACGGCACATAATTAGCGAATTTATTTTTTTCTTTTAGAAGAGCTTGCACACCATTATATCTACCGGACATATTGGCACCGTTGTCAAATGACTGTCCCCCACACAATTACTAAATAGCAATTCTCATTTGTTTCTAAAAATTCTTGTAGAGAATTAAGAAGTATAAGTTAGTGTGACTCTCTTTCTACTAATCTTAATTAATGAGACACATCTTTCATACACTTTTTCCCAAAACAATATCGTCGTACAATAGCAAGTTGGTCCTTGCATGCCAAATCTGGTGATGAATCCATCACAATTGAATAGTACGTTATGTCATTATTATTTATTTGAGTTTTAATTGTTTTAATGATTTGCTTGCCCATGATCTCAATTATTTGCTCATATATTGTTTTTGATATTAATGACTTTGGTTGTAATTCTCGCCGTTCAATGTGTTCACGAATGAATGAGTCGAACTCTGCTTGTAGTTCCAGGGCACTCATAAAATTGCCGTTATAAGGAGAAACAAAAACTTTCTAAATGCTAAACCTCTTATAGCCAAATACTTTACTACCGCAATAACACGTTTAATGACATTGTGGTAATATTCTGTACCTTTTTTAGTTGGTTTATCTAAAACAGACTTATTTTTTTTTCGTGTCAACCAAACTAGCATTAAATTTTTATGTTGAATAAAATTTTCATGATTTTTTAAACAACTTGTTACTTGTTTCCAATCAGATAAGCCGATTGTGCATTGAGAATTTGTTTTAGAAAAAAATTTTCACGTCAAACAAAAAACACTACCAATACTAATTGAATAACATAGCTAAGATCTTTCCAGCACTTGGTCATTCTTAAGTTTTTTAATGAAATGATTATTCGAAAGTGATGTCTTTGGTTCTTTGTATTCTCTTACCGAAACAGAATATATATTGTTTGGATCTTTATTTTGAAAATAACTCATTTCATGTGAAAGGATATAATCAATAAAGTTATTATTTAGCGATATTGGCCACGAACCCACGTCAACGTATTTCTCAAATTCAAACCCAACATTTTCTAAACACTTTTCGGTCGGGGCATTACTGATGTCCTTTCGCTGTACATCTTTTTTCAGAAGGCTGCTGGTCATCGAGATCTTGCATATTTTCATCATTAATATTTGTTTGTTGTGTTTCTCCGTTTTCCTTGGCTAAGTTCATTTCCCTTTCGCTTGCTAATGTATCAGCGTTTGTTATATTCTTTTTACTTTACTCCGTTGTAAGAAAATTTAAAATTTTGACATATTTAATTTTTTTCTTTTCCTCGATTTAACAGTAATTCTCTTTTTTCCGCTCCATTTTTATATTTTCCGCCAGACATATTTATATTGTTAACTAAGGACTTGATTTTACTGAAAATAAATTTAAAAGTTCAGGTCATATAAAATTACAATAACACAACCGACTGTGCTCAAACTAAAAATATTCTAAAATTTTTTTCACAAAACAATAGAGTATATTTCTGAGATATTTTTTTAAAAAAGCATCTAGTTTATTTTAAAAAAAAAAAAAATCATTGTCTATACTCGCTAAAACCTAAAACGCTGATGATAATTATTTATTGGCCCATCAGTTTAAAGGGATTTTTATAAGAATAAATCCTGATAAATTCCTTTTCTGCTGCTCAATTCTGATGTTTTCTGTCCAAATGAATTATTCAATTTATCCTGCTGATGACAGAAATCATTTTGTTGTACAGTAAAAGCTAAAAAAATACTGATTCCTTTGAAATTCCACCTAACATATAGCATCTCACCTTTTTTTGATAAATATTGACTCAAGAAGTTTTGCAACTTGGGACAAAAATGCATAATGCATTTTTGTCCCAAAATGCCTCCTCAAAAAAAAAAAAAAAAATATTATGGAAAAGGATAAATTGTTCATATATACACACTTACAAAATCTGAATAGTTTGCACCAACAGAAATTACAAACACAAACAAAAATTACAAATCTTCCTTTTCTGCGTATAATTCTAAAATCTTTCTGATCAATTTCTTAAAATCGATTTGTTCAGCTAATTCATGTTCGATAGTCAATATAGTTGAATCATTTAATCTCTTAAAGTTGTGAATGGTAAGAACTTGTTAATAAATTTTAATATAGACTTTAATAAGAACTCGTCTCTCCATTGGCTACACTTATTTACAAACAAAACAAAAATTTTAATGCAGTAGCAAAATTTGGTGAAAATTCTAAAGTTGAAATAAGTTTTACAACTTCAATTGGGTTTTCTTTTTTGCCCAATAAAATAGAAACTGACATTACCTTATTTGCAAGATCAAGCGCGTTTATACCCACTGATTCCTTATCGACCAAAATTATTTTTGAATTTTTAAAGTTTTTAGTTACTAAATTTTTAAAGGTTTCTTTTAAATCATATGTATTGTATAAAATTGAAAACAATAGCTGTGGGCACTCATTTAATTAAATCTACAGTCTAAGGTATTAATTGTTTGATCAATTGTGCAAAAAATAAAAATAAAAATTATCTTGAATTTTAATTCAGGTTCGACCACTGGATCATCTTGTGCTTCATAATAAAAATTACTATTTCTTTGTCGAATTCTGTAATGTGGCTGCGTCATCTCAAAGTTAGCAGGGATCACCTCGAAGTCAAAGTTAGTCCCGTCGGACAGTTAGTTCTTTTGAATATCAGAGCATTTCGTCGAAAGCCAGCCACATCCGATCAAATATTCTTAAAAAATCGTTACGACTTCTTAAGAATTATATGACATTTTTCAAAATCCTATCGTAAATTTGAAACAAAGAATAAGAAGCCCATATTTTTTAGTTTCATTGAAATACTGTACTTACGTATACTTAAAATATGTGGAAATGGTAATTACATGGCAATACATTCTAACAAAGTAGCTTTTTCAAATTAAAACTATGCCCTCTGAGAATATAACATTTAACTTTTTTTCCAACAAACCCAAATAAAACGAAAATTAGATGACACGGGTGCCAGCGAAATAAATCGCTTACATCCAGAATCTCGGAGAAAGGATGAAAAAGAAGACCAATATCTGAATTCACTCCCCCTGCGGGGGGAGGCTGGAGGAAGGAAGCGGCCGAACGAGAACGAAACCTAGAGTGGCGTCACGAGGGCGAGAAGGGTAGAGCGCAGGAAGGGAGGGCTTAACAGCCCCAAAACGTGTTCGAGGAACACCAAAACGCAGTGGGAGAAAAGAATAATAAAGTGCAAAGGAAAAACTTATTGTAATTGCGTTTATGAAAAAAAAATCAATCTATAAAAATAAAATATTTTGTTTAACGATTTTAATTTAAAAGTTTACTGAGTTAAATGAAAACTAGGCTATTTTGTGTTGTCAATGAAATTATTTTGCATATATGTGTCAATAGTATGCCGTCAAGTTTTTTCAGGGATGTTCAAGAACTTCGCTTGACGTTCGAAAATTGTCAGTATAGGTCCATTTCATCTTCCTTCGAGTTGAATCTCGGAATAATTCTATTTAACTCAAGCTTCGGGTTTCCTAACTGTTGGCTTACAACAGGTGCTTGTAACAGCTTCTGTATTTCAAGTTGAATTTTCATTTTTTCAAGTTCGAATTCTCTTTCTCGTTGCTGAGACACAACCACAGCTTTCTGTTTCTCCTCCAGTTCCGTAGCTTTTTGTTTTTCTGTTACTATACGTTCTTCCACAGTGGCGCCGAGCACATCTTTGACGAATTCCTCATCATACCTATCACTATTGGTTGTGAGATCATTTAATTCAATAATTTTGAGATTGTCCGACGGAGCCAGACCCAATTCTGTGGCCAACATTCTTAAATCATCTTTTCTGGACCTTCCCAAAAAAGCCATTTTTCGTCACTTTTAGTCTATTTTAAAGTTAATTTATTAACGTTCAGTTAAAGTTAATGAATGAAAGTTCTCTCAAAACTATTAATTCTGTGATCTGAAAATATTATAGTCAAACAATATTTATGCACTTATGGTTTCCGATACATACAAAAAATACTCTATACTATAATGAATTCCTGCTAAATGACAATACAATTCTCTAATTTCAAAATGGGATAATTAATTTTTAAAATCAATATTAATGAGATTAAAATGAAACAAATTCTTCAATATCAACAATCTTCTAATTTCGTACATCAAAAAATCGAAATAATAATATTTAAATAATATTCATTATTAATCAAAAGGAGTATCAGCAATTAACATGTAATCATTTAAATTAAATAAAAAAAATTCGTTTTCGTTAAATTTAATCAATTCAATTGTTTTTAATCAAAATCAATTCAAATACGTTTAAATAGAAATACCATTCATAAATTATTTTATTCACTTCGAAGTTATCAATATTACAAACTTGTTTACATTTAGTAGAAATACTTGAAATTATTTTCAAAATTTTTAAAATACAAAGCAGAAATGCAAATTACTTTATCAATAATATACAAGGTTTAAAATGTTATAGTAATACTTAGCAATGAATCATACACTTCACAAAAGAATTATTTTTAATACTTCGCAATGAATCATACACTTCGCAAAATAATTATTTTTATTGTAAAAGCTCATGGTACACATGGGTTGATGCTGCTATACATGATCATATTTAAAAAAAAAAGCTATAATTACTTTAAACTTTTTCACAGGTTTTATTAATTTTTTATTGGCAATGGTTTGAAAAAGAAGCAAAATTAGTTAAACTAATAATTTAAAAACTTTTCAAAATGAAATAATTCAAATAAAGTTATCTGGCAAGTAATATATACAAAGAAATCTGAGATAATTAGAAAAATTGGGGGGTATTTTATTGTATAAAAAATGCATGGGTGGAAGTGGCATAAACAGCTCTAACCCTCAAAAAATGAAACATGGGGAAAAAAAGAACATTAACTGACATCATCGCAAAGTTTTTCTCTTATTTAAGCAAGCGCACAAAATTACGACTACTGACATTAAAACAAACACAGCGGTGTTTTTGGAGGGATTGGCAAATACTTTCAAAGTGGGGCATATTTGAGGGGCGAGTTCATCAACAGGGAAGTTTGAACTGAAGTTTTTTTTAAATGGGAGACCCCAGAAGTCTTCGTAAGAAGTAATTGAGGTTCGATAAATTAAACATTTAAGAATAAATATTATAGTTTGCCTTTTAATAATAATTCCAAGAGTGTGATCACAATTTATTAAAGGAATTTTCAGGATTGTTCAATAGTAGTCGAGTACTACTGTGACAACAT
>BMAU01014861.1:0-89574 GCA_019973935.1 Trichonephila clavipes
TTCTGATTTTGTTGTTGATTGTTTTTGCTTTTGCCAAGAGCTTTAAATACGCTACGTGCTGTTTTACCGACATATTTAATGCAAATGTTTTATGTTACACTATTTCAAACTTTAAATACTATATTCGATAGTAAAATAAAATTTATATGAGTAAAAAGTATAAATTAATTTTCGTTTGTATTTTAAAAAACAATTATTACCGAGGAACATATACTATGTTTTTATCCCCCTGGAAATATACTCATACGTATGCGCAGTCTTTCATTCGTTTCAGGCTTCAGGTCAATAAATAAATAACCATATGGCACTTTTGTAGCATCGTCATAACTTTCTAAAAGAAATTTCGACTGAGAGGGATACATTTGTCTTGCTAGACAAGAGATCTGTTGCTTGTCTCTAACATTTTTAAAACAACATAGGTAAAAAGTATTTAAAGAAATATTCCTAATTTGTTTTCCCTTGCAAAAAATATTTTGTAGAATAAATATTACGGAAATATCTCTATGGTGGCTTCCTTTCGTGAACAAGTTTGAAAGTGTTTTGTCATCTCTATTTCATTCATTAAATCGTCTATTATTATGAGAGCATTAGTAATGTTTTCTACACACTAGAAGGTATGCCTTCATGAAATTCTATGTCAGACATCTTCTCAAACAGTTTTTTGATAAATTCCATAACACCAAATAATTTTGGGAGGAAAAGGTTTGATTAATTTTGTTTCTAATATTCGTCTAACAAAGAAAAAGTTTTATCAGAATTAGAAGGTCCGCAGATCATCATAGAAAATGGATGTTTAAGGTTTGGAAACTCCATTGTAAATGAGAATACTCAAGTAACAAACATTAATTTATAGTTTTTAAACTTATCTCAATAAATTTTAACTACCAAATAAAATATATATATATATATATATATATATATATATATATATATATATATATATATATATATAAATAATGGAATGTCTTTCTCTTAATTTCTAACATACAAATAAATAATGCAACTTTCTTTTCATAGAACAATATGGTGACGGAAAACTTAATTTAATCTTATATTTAAAATTTAAAAAAAAAGTATTATACAAGAATATTGAAATAACAAAAATACAATGTTCTAACAGAAAACTCAATTTAATCTTACATTTTCAAAATGCATTACATGAGAAGCATTGAAATAAGCAACATCATTCAATATAAATAATAAATACGGTCGACAATGTATAAAATGAAAAAAAATTACGTTCACAAACATGAAAGAATAAGATATATACAGAAAAAATCAATATATATATATACGAAAACTATATAATTAAATTCTCATTTATGTAAAATATTAGCTTTCATTTATATGACAGTTACCGAAAGCCAAAGTTGTAATACCATCTTCAAGAATATATCTTTTATCATCGAAGGGGCAAAGTGAAATTTTTTACTTTTTTTTACAGAATGTATTTGATGTATAGAACTGTTAATGGATTTAAACTCTTCACGACTTCTATACTTATTTATGAGGCAATTTTTATAGTCTTCATGAGAAATTTTACTTTTTAAAATAGATCTATGTACCCCTTTTGCTGTATTTTTTTCTAAAGTTAATGTTTCTATGCTGTACATTTTTGCTTTGAGACCTACGAATTCAGTTGCTACCATCCCATTTAACTCATCTTTCATTTTTCCGAGAACTTTATTATTTAAGGGATTATAAAGAAAATGATTTGGAGGATAGTTAGCTGTATCAAATTCAATGGAATTATGAAACATATCTTTATATATATATATCTGAAGTTGAAATAATATAACACAGAGAATCTGTATCTGTAAATAATAATTTGGCACGCGATTTGCATACATTTCTTTGATATAATTATAATAAAAATTGTTCATTAAAATTTTAGAAATATCTAAAATTGAAAAACCAACATATATGGGTCTGTTCAATAAAAGAGAATTAAGTTTTCTTTGAATAGATACAAGGTCGTTATTAATTATTTTATAAGCATGAAATGCTGGAGATGCTATTAATTTCTTAGCTCTTTTCTCACTATTCACTAAATCAATCTTAACTCTATTGCGTAAATTTTCCATTGTTTTTCCAAACACGGCATTGTTTAAAAGTTTAAAGATGTCTTTTTCAAAGTTGTTATTTGCTCGTTTTCGATGTTCAGTATTAAAATCAATATAATTTTTTAACCAAGGACTTTGTTTGAATTTTAGAATTTTATGTATATTTTTAACCTTTAAAACCTAATTGTACATATAACTTCAAATTTCTATAATGAAGAACATATTTAGTTTTTTTTTTTAAGTTAGGAACCAATTTTTCTACAGATTTCGATTTTAAAATACTGAATTCTTTAGCAATATTTTTAGTATAGGGGGAACATTCAGAAACACTTACTTCAATTTTTCTGAGCTAATGGATAGCAGTTATGCAAGTCATGCAATTCATCTGGATATTCTAAGTCAACTTCAAATATATAACCTATTTCCGAATCGTCTGGTACATTCATAAAATTAACATCTTCATCAGTCCAGGAGAAGTCGTGTGTAGGTAAATGTTGCGACATTGCCCAACCATATAGATTGTTTGCGTCTAAATATATAATGTAACTACTAGGTAGCTTGAATCATAGTTTGATAAATACGCATTGTTAGCTTTAGCGTAGCGATGACTAATCATCGCAACACCTCCGCGAATTCCTTTTTCGATGAATAAGTGCATGTCTATATCAGTTAAAAAGCTCCAATCGTACTTTTATCATTTTGAGACATGCTTGCCATGCCAAACCAGGAGCCGTATATGTATGACATGGATCAATTTTGTAGTAATTCTGGCATAGAGTTCTAAAGATTTTCAAATATGTCTGAAAGTAGTAATACGTCTACGGTTTACATACAAATCATGATAATCTCCTAATGTATGCATTTGAAATATATTCCATATATGGTGAGCATATTGTAGTCTTCTCTGGATACATTTTCATTTGTTACACTGTTGAAAAAAGCTGATTGAGGAGGGAGCTGCGTCTCAAAATTTAGAAAAAGGAATCAAAATATTCATATGGATAGCAACCTTTTCTAGTAATAAATTGTGCATTACTTTTGCGAAATATTTATTGCAAAGATGAAATTGGCAAGGTTTTAAGTTTTGAGCAAGTTTCTCTAGAGAAGTGTTTAAAAATTGAAAAGAGTCAATAAAACGTAATGAGCTCAGAGTAAAAGAAATAAACTTTTCACTATTTTCGGGGAATGCATTGAATTCTCTTTTCTTTAAATTTACCTTTTCCTTGAATTAAAAAGTGTCCATCATAATTTCGCATGGAATGATTCATCTTCTCATAAAAAAATGTTTATTTTTTGTCATTATTGTTTGCACTAAAGTAAAATAGAAAATATTATTGAAATCTTATTTTAAAAATTATATATTAATTGAAAAATAAACAGTCTATTCAATGAATTCCCAGCATTTCAAATTTTCATAACGCACACATGCGCAGAATGTTTTTCAGATAAGGAGGCCCCCATTGTCACCCTTTCCTTATCTCTTCTGCCCCCAGGCGTCAGCCGCGCTCCACGCCCACTTGTCCCAGAACCGGCCCCATGTTAAGTCTATGGAGGCTCCACGCTCCACTTGTCCCAGAACCGGCATTTTATATCTACTCACATGTATTTACACAAAAGCATAAAATAAAGAAAAGGGCAAAAAATTTCTACGAGATAAAAGCAGTAAAATAAGGGAAAAACAGCATTTTAAAAATTGTAAAAATCACTTACCACTGTGTTTTTAATTTTAAATCATTCACTACAAACACATTCATACTCTTGCCTAACCAATACCTGGTTAATCGCAAGATCACATAAATACTCAAACTACTATGACTAAACCACATACCTTTTCTTACACTCCGGCAAACAAAGTGGGGATTCTCTTTCGACTGTACTCGACAACGCCATTCAAAACCATCAATCGTACCCTTTCGTTCAACCAAAAGCATATCCTTTTTACACTTCTGACACTCATATCTGGAGGGAATTAATCCTTCTTTCATAACCCAACATAAAACAGCTTTATTCCCTTGCTCTACAAGCTTTCTTACGGTTTTAGGGTTGCTATATGTTAGCACCGGACTGGACAATCCGGAAGGGTTGCCATATTGTAAACTTTATCGCCAAAGATTTTGTCGCCAAGCAGTGTGCTTGACTAAGATCCAACCAAAATATATATATATTAGTTTTTGCTTAAGACATTTAAGAAGAGGTTGATACTTACTGTGTTCGTGTGTGATTATTGTTTTTTTTTTCGTTTTCCAAATATTAATTTCCCTGCTGATTGGGTGGCGTTGTTGCTTTCACCTCCAAGTTTGCGAGTTGGACCCCATCCAAAATCGGTGGATTTCCATGATGCAAAAAATCGACAGCATCCATGTCGTATGATTATGCGACAAGTTAAAGATACTTAGTGTGCCTGTTTAGCATGGGTGCTCTCGGCAAATTTAAATTCTTTGCACAATTTCGTGTCATCAGAGCTCAGATGCCTCCCCATAAGGAGGGAACTGGGCATCAAAATTACATCGTAGCAATTAGTATCCACCTATGCTGATATTACCTTTACACTAAAAGGTAATATCAGCTTCCGGGAAATGTACTAGGTCTGCAATGGTAATTAGCAGTTCAAAGCCCCATTTAAAAGGAAAAAAATTGTTTCCCTAAGCAATATGTTTTTAATCTGCACAAAGATTTTAATTCATTTATGGCATTTAAATAATAACTTTTTTTACACACACACACACAAATATATATATATATATATATATATATATATATATATATATATATATATATATATATATATATATATATATATATATATATATGTATATAAGCTATATTTATCGTAATAATACATTGGTTTTGCGATAAATCAAATATATTTCTAAATTTTAATAAATTTATTAGTCATTATATTAAACATGGTTATACCCTATTAATTTTCTTACCAATTATATTTCTAATGAAAATGGTGAAATGTAATAATATTTGTATTAAGTCTTTAAAAAAAATCAGTTATCAGTAGGTCAGTTCATCAGTAGATGGCGCTACAGTTAATCAATCGATGGAATTAATAAAATTAATAATACTTTATTTTATATTAGTATCACAGAATATGTTAGGCAGTTACATTTTAATTCCAATAAATTTTATATCAACATTTAAGGTTCTTAAATATATGTTGCTAGACACGTACTTTTATTTTATCATTACTTACTAATTTTACTTTTTTATGCGGTTTACTGCTATTACTTCCTTTGCATTAACTAGATCTCGTGTTCACGAGGTAAGTTTTATCATCTTCTAATTTTTATTACAACAATTTTAACTCTATACCAGTAAGTAGTCTATTTAATGTGTGTGTGTTAATATTGCATATTATTAATTAGCATTAGTGTATTTTTTGGTGTATATGCAAATTACAGGTGAATGTTGGCTGGCCAAAAAGCATGTTTAAACCTGCAATCTTGGCTCCTAAGGCCAAGAATTTGCTATTGTACTATTTAACTAATATTTCTTATTGTTCTGAGTAGTTATACTTAGGTTTATAACTATTTGTATATATTGTTATGTATTACGTATATGTATGTATATATATATGTATGTATGTATAATTTTACTATCAGAAGCGCATCAAATAGGATAAATAAAGCGTCCTTCATAGTAATTTCTCATTGAGATTTTTAAATATATCTTTTCCGCACCAGTGAATGTATTAAGATTTCCTGTAAACATAATGAACATATGATTTCTGCAACATATAATTAAAAGAACATAATTAAGAGCATGTAATTATATAGATTTCCTCCACAAGCAATTATAAACAAAAAAGCAAAAAGTACTTGACAATATTGATAAAGCGTTATGGGTGTTTCTAATACGCATTCTTGAAAAAAACTATTCCTTATTTGTATCCTACCATGCAAATTGTGTCTATTTTTATTTACTGTTATTCAAGAAAATTATACGAGTATTAGCGCTGCTCCACTCAAGAAATCAACCACGTGACTCATTTACCGATAATTAATATCCTCCCCTTAACTGACTTAATCTCTTAATTACCACCGATGCATGTATCCATCTCGCTCAATCAGTACGTTGAGTGTCATAGACGTACATATACGTCTCTCAAAATAAGAAATTTTTCATAACGCTGCTATCAGTTAAACCAGGTATACTCCACCTTTTTTTTCTGCTTGGCCGCATACATTTGTCAGCCATTTCACGCAGGATGCATACATATGTTGGCTATTTCACAAGGGCCGCAATGTGAGGTTAAAGAGAGTGGGGAGAAATTCTTTAAGACCAAGATAACATTGGAAATTTAAAATGTGGAAAATTGATCAAAACATTATAACTCCTGTTTTGCTTTTTTTTATATTTTTTACTTTTGTCACTAACACTAAATTAGAAGCATTTAAGAAACACTCCTTCACAATTTCTGCATCAGTAAACGTTTTCATATGATTATCAATAATATGACAAATTTCATAGGATGTCTTTGTTACTGCTGTGACATTACCACTTGCAAAACACTTTGTTGCTGTTTCAAAGAATATTCAATAAAACCTATTTATCACCACTTGAGACCTTGAAGGAAAAGTTTCATTGAATGATTCCTGTTTATTGGTATTTTTTAAATGCAGCACTTTTGTGACAAATCAAACAAGTACTGATCCATGTTGGTTTTTCAGTACAAAACTGTTAACCTCCAAATCGTTCGAATATTTTTCGCTTGCAAGGTATGAATGATTGTTAAAAATCAGTTCCAACCATAAAATTGTCAATACTTCACGTTGTCTGTTATCACTAACCCTAATCATTACAAATAGAAAAAGAATATCAATACGCAGCCGTACAATATCGACAGCAAAAAAAGCAAAATCGATGTATTTGATTACTTGTCAAAGAATTTCCCACCAAATTTTTTATACATTGTTCTTAATAAGTGAATTTCTCAGAGCAATGGGTCATGACCGGGCCACTTAAAAAGGCTCGGTGGGCCATAGATTGAGTATTGCTGAGTTAAACTATTCAGAAGGCTTTGCGATGCAATAAAATGTCCTTGACAGTGTTTGCGAAGGGTTTACTTGTATCAGAGAAAATTTTGCTTTTTCGTGCCTTTTGTTTCCTTCCAATGCACCGTATACGCATACCTATTTAAAAAAACCGGTGGCAATGGATATTGAATCACGTAAGTTTTAAACGGCAGTTAAGGGTTTTTAGGTTATAAATTCTAGAAATATTGTTTTTGACGAGTCCTGGGTCTGAGTACAAGCGAAGCTGAAGGCACTCCGTATAAAATCTGTTGTGGCCCAAAAAGACCCCCCCCTCTCTAAGTCTAACTCTTTAACACCGATGATTAGTCCTTTATCCCCCCACATTATGATTTACTGCCATTTTTTTCGTGCATTATTTTTTTTAATCACTACATTGAAACTTGAGGGATATACCTAAATACAATATTCATTTTTGGGAAATTTAATCCGTTAGGGCTAATTAAATTGGTATTTTAAAATACCGTCAGTACACGGAGGTTTAAGATATTCTCATAATACAAAATGACCATAAAACATTTTTTAACGGAGATTTGACGCTTAAAAATGACTCTTAACCACATAACACTAATATTTTGTCACACAAAATCTTTTTTTTTAAATTATAATTTTTAAAAATTTATTTGCTTTTTTACACCTAAACACAGGTTTTACACATAAACTTAATATGATTATAGTCAAAGAAACAGTTTTTCTTTTCATTAATACTCAAAAATCCATTACACGTTGCCCATTTGGAGTGAGTAAGTGAGTAAAAAAAAATTTCTCAACATGAATTATTGTACCTTGAGTCTTGTTCAGTCTCTTAATCGTCTTCTTAAGAATCTAACGAAAATTCCAGAAGATTATTTTTGGGGATTTCATCATCTGAAAAATCATCTGTTAGAGCATCACTGCTATCGGAAGGTAGGGTATGTAATAGTTCCAATGCCTCTTGAAGAGACTGGGCCTCTTTTTTCCAGATATTCTAAGAAAAGGGAAATAAATAAATAACAGCAATGAATAACTATTATAATTAAATCTCAGTTACTCATATAGAAATTAAAATGTGCTGTTAATTTTTGAACAAAAAATAGGTATTTTATCTAATTGTTTCCAAAGAAAAATTTAAAAAAAAAGCCTAGATTCAAATTTTAAATTTTTTGAAAGAGTTAAGATAAAACAATTCATAAGTTAAAATAAAAAAAAAAAAAATAAATAAGTTAAAATAAAATAAATAAATAAATAAGTTAAAATAAATAAATAAATAAATAAGTTAAAATAAAATAAATGATAAATAAGTTAAACTAAAATAAATAAATAAGTTAAACTAAAATAAATAAATAAGTTAAACTAAAATAAATAAATAAGTTAAAATAAATCAATAAATAAATTAAAATAAAATAAATAAGTTAAAATAAAATAAATAAATAAGTTAAAATAAAACAAATAAATAAGTTAAAATAAAATAAATAAATAAGTTAAAATAAAATAAATAAATAAGTTCAAATAAATAAATAAGTTAAAATAAAACAAATAAATAAGTAAATATAAATAAGTTAAAATAAATAAATAAGTTAAAAAAATAAGTAAGTTAAAATAAATAAATAAGTTAAAATATAAAAGAAGATAAGATAAGTTTATTTAACTTATTTATTTTTTAACTTATTTTTTGTTAACTTATTTATTTATTTTTAACTTATTTATTTGTTTATTTTATCTTAACTTATAAGCATAACTCTATTACGCTCTAGTAATGACACTACAACACAACAAAAAACATCAATATGCTACACGGAAGGGAAAAAAAAACAAAGTTCTGCTCTAACACTCAGTGTACTGTCAGTACTTATAAGTACCACTAAGTTATTCAACTGTAAAATTAATAATTTCACTGTTCACTTCAAACAAACAGTCAAATCGTTTTCTAAAGTCTTAACACATACAAAAAATAATAAGACACTTACCTTTTGATATTGAATACTTTTTCGAAACAAAAATGACAATTTTCGTACTCCGATCAAAATGCCAGCAGAAAACGCAACTTCTATTTTAAAACTATTCGCCTTCTCCACTAAAATACTCACATGAAAACGGTGCCGACAGATGTATATATATCCTGGAATGGAAATCTGCTTCAGAGGCGACACTCAACTTTTACTAGTTACGAGACACACTTAAACTTCTCCAAGGGCAGATATTGACTTAAGATAAATGGATAAACCAAGGGCTTTTTCCTTTGAAATCTAAAAAAAAAAAAACTAATAGATCTTAATTAGTTTTTTTTCTCGTTATTATTTTTATCAAAGTGTAAGAAAATGTTTCAAATTATTTGATGAAGTTTAAATTTATTCATTTTTAGTGGTTGGAAACCTTAAAAGGTTTCAAATTTAAAGTGCTTTATTAATTTTTTTTTGGCATCTTATAATGATAATAATCATGTTTCAAAAACAGAAAGCATTGATTAAGATAAGAAAAATGAAGCGAAAGAATATACTTAAAAAGGTAATTTGTCTAACTATATAAAATAGCAGATTGCTCTGACACGCCCCAACTTGTTACAGTTTCAAATTAATATGAAATCATAAGGGAATTTTTACATACTTTACTTACGCGTTGGGACTTTTCAAAACTTTTAAAATACAAGCTCACAAACAAACACTTCCTGGGGTCTAAAGAAATTCTTCCCCGATTTTTTACGATTGCTTCAGGGTCAAAACAAGGGGTTCCCTGCGAGCCATAAAACTTACTATCAGAGTCCTGCTGTGTGGCTTCCACCGTCCCAAATTATCTTTCAAGATGTTAAACCTTTAAAAGGGCATAAGGATTTCAGAAGAGTACGGCTCAACCGCTTTTTAAAATGTTACTTGAAGACAAACTTATGCGTGCGGTACATTTTTGAAACATCTTAACAATGACGTAATTTTCCGTGTGGAACACTTGGAGGGTTAAGGATAATTCAGAATCACACAGAAATTGAACTCTAAAATAAAAATTTCACCTGAAGAATTATCACACACATCTTGAAGAAGAATATGCAAATTACAGAAAACCACCAAATGGCGGGGATAGTACGCCACAATGACGAGAGTACAAGAGAGGGGTATATAAGGAATGGTGGCAAAGAAGTAAAATTGATCACAAGGGCTTTAAAAGCCTTTCAGTGCAATAACCGCATAGTTATGGCACAAAGGAAGCATTTGGAGGATTTTTTACGTGGTAGAATTATTTGATGACTGGAATGTAGGCGTACCCAGCTGGAAGTATCCTAGGAACTTGGAATCGCCCAGAGTGTCATTTCCAGGCTTTGGTAACGGTTCCAAGATGATGGTAATGTGAGTAGATGTTACAGCACAGTTCACTCCCGAGTTAAAACGCCGAATGAGGACCGGTATATTTGGCAGTTACTGCCAAAAGAAACAGACGGAGCACAGCATCAGACCTGTTTCGTCAGCTCTCTTCAGCTACCGGTACGACAGTTTCAAGGCAGACCGTGTACAGACGCTTAGGACACATTGGTCTATATGCTCGCAGGCCTGTCAGATGTGTTCCACTTACCGCAACTCACTGTCGCCTGCAATTAACCTGGAGTAGAGAGCATGCATTGTGGACACCCCAACAGTGGTCTTGTGTGATGTTTTCCGACGAGTCCAGGTTTAGTTTGTAGTCTGATTTTCGCCAGACTTTAATATGAAGAGCGCGAGGTACCCGTTACCACCAAGAGAACACCATTGAACGACACCGTTACGGTGGTGCAGGATGGCTCGTTTAGGGAGAAATTATTCTTGCTTCCAGAGCGGGCCTGCATGTTCAGAGTGTAACGATGACAGGCCATATCTATCGGGATGTCATTCTGGAACAACATGTACGTTTGTTTCGGTGCGCCATGGGTGCTGAATTTCTGTTTATGGATGACAACGCCCGTCCTCACCGTGCAAACATTGTAGACGAATGCCTTCAATCGGAGGATATCACCCGTATAGTTTTGCACGCATACTCACCGGACTTGAATTCAATAGAGCATGTGTGGGATATGCTTAGCCGACGAATTGTAGCCCGTCAACCCCCTCCCATATGTCTACCGGAAGTTCGGTGGGCAATGCTTGATGAGTGGTGTAATATTCTCCAAGATCAGATTGATAATTTGATAGTCAGCATGCTTAGGCGTTGTTAGGCCTGTATTGCTTCGTCCGGGAGCCATACTCCGTATTAACCATCATACTAACCATGTTATACTGTTTTTTGTAAATAGGTTATTTTTTGAAATTTGCTCCAGAGAGTAAAAATCGCAATTTTTATTAATTATGTCAAACATATAGCATCTTTTTTGCTCTTTACCTTTTGTTTAATAAATAGACTTTACAAATAAGTCAAATCTGTTTTGCTTCTGTCTCTTTCTTTGCCTGAACTTCATTACCCTTAATTTATGGACATGAGTGTAGTATTTCAATATTATTTTTCTTAAAAAGGGGGTACGTTCCGAATTTCAGCCCTAATGTTTACATTGTGTGACATCCTTCATTTTATAGATTAGGCAAAGTGACTGTCTCAGAACTCATACAGAAGAATCATTTTTAAAGTGTACGTATTGCAGTAAACCTCTAATTTCACCATATACGAGTATTTGACTTTTTTGAGGGGGTAGGTGTTCAGAATTTCAATCCCAAAACCCATTTTTCATTTTTCCCATTGTTATAAAATATGGACTTTTACGCTTCTAATGGTACAAAAATTATCATTCTATGTGCAGTAAAAGTATTTTTAATAATTTTTGTAAAATGTTTTACCACCTGTCAGAGTTCACCTGCCACGCCCACTCACATGTAAAGAAAATTTTTTCTACATTGTAAGCCCCTAATTTCACTATTTTTTCATTATTATTTAAAATACTTTGAACGGCAACGTCTAGTAGAAGAAATGAAGTGAAGCAAAGGCTTGTTTACTATATTAAACGTGATTTTTTGATTGAATTTTGAAAGTACTTAATTAACTTTTTATCTCGCTACATTTGTTTAAATTTTAAAATTTCTAAAATATTTGCTGGAATCTTTGCTTTTTAAACAATTTTTTCTCATAATGCCACGGTTTAAAAATAGAATATTTAAGGAAATAGGAAGAACTTGTTTCTATATATATATATATATATATATATATATATATATAATATATTCTCAGTCAAAGGTAAGTGAATCCATTAACAATTTGAATGTTTCTGCTTCAGCCAAAAAGCTGAAAGCCTGTATGGATTGCAGCAATTTTCTTGGAGAAAATGGAAATATAAATAAAATTATAAATATGACTTGATTGTCTGAAGCTACAAAAATATCTGTTGTATGTAAAAAGAATGCGAAAATAACAGTATTTCAATTAAATTTTTAAGAAAAGTTCAAGGCTTGGCCACAGATTTTCTTTTTCTTGCGAAACTTGTGGATTCTGCCAACCATTTTTAATTAATGATACATATATGGTTTCATGTAATGGAAAAGAGTCTAAGTATTATGAAGTCAATACCAGGCTTTCATATGCAATGAGATGTATTGGTAAGGTTAAGTCTCCTGCTAAAGGTTTGTGGGGAGTTATGAATTTACCAGACCAATCGTAAAGATTTAATGAAAAGGAATCAGGATTTGATACTGCCGTAGAGACTGTGGCTATGATGAGTATGCAAATTGTAGCTAAAGAAGCCAAAGATGTCAGCGTACATTCTGACATACCAGTTGCTATTGATGGTACTTCGCAGAAGCATGGGCATACATCTTTGAATGGTGCTGTCATTGCAACAAGTGTTGATACCGGCAAAGTGTGCTTGATGCTACAATTTTATCAAGATTTTGTAAGTGTCCCAACAAAATGCATAATGAGAACTGTAACGCTAATCATTTTGGAAACAGTGGAAGTATGGAAGTTTCAGAAGCCATCGAAGTCTTCCAACGTTCTAAAAGTTTGCATAGTCTGCGATATTACAATTTTTTGGGATATGGTGACTCCAGAGCGTATAAAGCAGTTAACGAGATGCTGCCATATGAAGATACAGGTATTGAAAAACTGGAATGCGTGGGCCGTGTCGAGAAATGAATGCGGACTCGACTACGAGCTTTAAAACTAAAAATTAAAGGTAAGAAATTAAGTGACAAAAAACATTGGGTGATTGCGGTAGACTCACAGATGCTAAAATTGATAAATTACAGCGTTATTATGGATTGGTTATCAGAAACAATACCGATAGTATTAATTCAATGAAGCGATCATTTGGGCTACATATTTTCATAATTCATCTACAGATGCATATCCACAACATGGTCTGTGCCCAACAAACGAAGATACCTGGTGTGAATACAACCGAGAAATTACAACAGGTGAAGTATTTAAACACAAGAACGCCTTGCTATCAGAAGTGTGTTCGATTATATCAAAGATGTGTACAGGGAATTATCAACTCCTAACCTCCTTGCCAAATGCTTACACAAAAGTATAAGTAAAGCTTACACAAAAGCTTGTAAAACGCAAAACTGTAACGATAGTGTAAACAGCATAATATGGTCACGGATACCGAAAAACGTTTTTGTGCAATTGGGCACATGAAAAGCTGGAATACTGGAAGCTATTGCCTCCCTATAATCGAGGTAACATCACTAAATATTATGTTCTTGCAACATTAGGTATATTTCCAAGTTTTTACACAGCTCGAGCAATCGAAACAGCTGATCGGGAGAGACTACAAAAAGCAAATTATGACATTTTACAAAATTCTAAAGAAGCAAGATTGAAAAATGGCTTAAGAAATGTATATTAGAGGCTACTTAAGCTGAAGAAAGAAAAAAATTCAAACTATGGAGCTGGTTATTAACGCAATTTTTTTCTTCAGTTACTTATACCATTAGATAGCACTATCCAAGTTTGTAAAATGGCTTCATTAAATCTTATTTTTGTAGTTAAATGTGTTTTTTTTAAAAATACGTCACTATTAGTGTCATTCAAGATAACCATGGCCCCTAAAATAGTGCTAAAGATAACAAAGGAAATGAAATGTAAGAAATACAGCGTAAGAGTAGTGATAAATTACAATGATGTAACAAATCAAGGAACAATGTAAATTCCAAGCAGATAGCCATTAAAAATGTTAATGAAAAGTTATTATGATCAGTACAATGAACACGAAATTCAATTGAAAGGTGATGCGTATGAAAATTTCAGGAAAAAAGGTCATAGGTGACGTTAGTGTACGCAAAATGTGTGCGGTCAGAGCATGAAGCCGAAGTGTAAGTGTGAACATTCGGTGCAAGTGTAAGTAAGTTCTTGCATGAAATATGGCGAGAAGAAATCAGCTGAATGACATCACACATGAAAGAATGATCAAAACGCGGGAGGGTGAGTGAGTGAGTGAATATTAACGTCGCACTGTTAAGCTATACGAGGGCTTTTGGCGACAGGACCACGTAATTTTGAACCATGGTCCAGTGATATGGATGAAACCTGAGCTGACAACCCCTCTCCAAACTACCACACCAATGGGAGGACGTTTCTGCTCTTAACAGATTTAACGTGCATCGCTACCCTACAAGGTGGGTCTTTAGTGGTACTGGACACGAACTCTTGACAAAGCCAGCCACGATCCAATACCTTTACCACTCGACTACCGCAGCCATCAAAACGTGGGAGGAGGGGCGTAGTGTGACCAATGTAGCTGTTCAATATCATCAAAAGTGTAATTTCGTGCTCGGAAAGCCTTCTAAACCATAGGAACCGATGATAAAAAGTTTGTGGGGGTTGTCCTAAGAAAAGAACTGCATTGGACGACCTATATATCGTCCTGCAGGCAAAAGGAACCCGATATCGGTCAGTAAGTACTATTGCTCAGCAACTGTGCACAGCAACTGTGTGACAAGTGCCACTATTGACTGCGGCCAGACGCCTTTACAAAGATGGCCTATTTGTTCACCACCCTGAATGCTGCGTGTCTTTGAGAATTGGCCAGCGGCGGCACTACTCAGAGTAGCGTAAGGAGCACACGAACTGGACATCTCATCAATAGAGTCGCATCCTCTTTATGGTTGAGAGTTCTTTGAATGCCACAAACGATTCCCAACACTAGTTGATTTGGAGAGAGTTTTGATCATGGTTTGATTCCAGTAACATCACGGAAATATACCGTTACGAGGATTCTAGATTTATTGCGTGGGGAGGCATTATGCTAATCATATGGATTGAACTCCACGTTTTCAACAGACTTTCTGTGTCCTGAGATCATTATCGTAAGGATACGATCCTTCCCCATGTGCATCTTTTTCGAGGTGCTATTGGACCAGAATTCATTTTTATGGATGACAATGCACCGCTACACCAGACTGCTGATGTTCAGCAGATACTGTAATTTGAAGATATTGCTCGAATATATCGGCCACGATTCTTCTCTGTTTTAATTCCCTCAGAACATGTGTGATATACTCTTGGGAGACTTCTCCAAAAAGATTACATTCTCCAGGAACATCCACCAACTGAAACAAATTCTGATTGAGGAATGGGCATTATTACCTCAAGAACTTTTGGATAATCTGGTTTTGAGTATGGAGAAACTTTGCGAGCAACCATTGCAGTGAAGAAATCATAGATAAAGAAAAAAAAGTGCAGCTTATGTGATCAACGAAGACTGGAGCATCAAGAGGTAGATAGCTGCCTCAGCTCCTTCACCTTTAGTTTTTGGCTGGGCATAGTGGAATGGCCTTCACACTAAGGGCGGCCCTACAAAGAGAAAAATCTCCTGACGTAATTTACCTATTCCACCCAGGAACACAGGATAACACTGGTGGATGATAACACAGGTGTGGCTATTTTGGAGAAACTAAAACGTCTTTCATCTTCTCGCGAGATCCATTTACAGTGGGTTCCTTCGCACGTTAACATCGCGGGCAATGAGATTGCTGACTCCCTAGCAAAAGATGGCTCAACTCAATCCACTATTAACTCGGCCCCTCTTATCTATTCAGAACTGCACTCCACTTACACCACCAACAAGCAACAACTGTTCCTCCTGCTTATCACTGGTATGAGTCTAAACGACCTGGTGGTTCCCTATCTCTTCAATGCAGCAGGCAGGAACAAACTATTCTAACTCGTCTCCAGAGTAGCCACCTGCGAACTTTGTCTATTAGGGATAGAGACAAAGAGTTTTTCCGACTTGTATCAGGTGTTTTGCCTGTCATGCATCTCCCGGACACATTCATGACTGCCTGGGGCTTTCAAAACAAGATCTTTATGAAGACCTTCTATCGGTGCTGGACTTTTTAAGAGTGAATGAGATCATGGACTTGGTCTAGCTTGGCTAGATATGGAGATGAGCAACAACCATAGCAGTAAGAAGAGGGCACATCCAATACTAGGAAACATCCGCTTGCTGTTCCTCCTCTTGGGCAGACATTTGTGTGTAGCGATATTATGAGTTCAATAAAGTCTCTCTTTTTTGTTTGATTTCATAATATATGCATTGTATTAATTTTTCCACAATTATAGTTTCTTCATTTATTAAGTACAAAATGCTCCCACTCATTTTTGAATTTCATGCCACTCTGATGATTTCTCGTGGAGTTAAGGCAGAAAAAAACTCCTATTGCTTTAGTTTTGAGCATCAGTGTATATGCAAAACAAATTGCCTAATTTGTCTAGAATAGTACAAGGTGAGGTAAAAACTACCCAGCCTCGAATTTTCCGGCTCACAGTAGTCATTCTAAAGCAGCGACACTGTGCACATAGGGAGGTAACAGCTTAGGGTGCATGCTTGAGAATTTCTACCCTTCGTTCAAGTGTACCAGTCATTTCCAGATCGCAGTTGATTGATGTGCGTTTAAATGTGATTGTCGAGTTTTAATTTCTCTAAAGCTGACTGAAAGATTTCAGGAGAGGTACTGCATCAAAGTTTGTCAAAATCAACAATTAGTAAGATTGCGCAAATGTTTGGAGATACTATGGGGCTCATACAAACTGAGCAGTGATTTAACCGATTCAAAATTAGCCGTACATCGGTAGAGATTGACCAGAGTTCTGAGAGATCAAAAACCACTCGGAATGCAGTTGTTGTAATGGTGTAAAATCTGACAATAAAAGATCTCTGTTTGACCATACAAGAGATCGCTAAGCAAGTTGAGATCAGTACAAACTCGTCACCTGCAACTTTATGGGATCTTGCGCAGAGTGTCTTCGAAAGTTGTTCCCAAACTTCTGTCTGTGGAATAGAAGGAACTCCTTCTTGCAGTTGTACAACACTCACTGGACACTATCAACGCTGAACCTAACTCCTTGTGACTTCGGGATGTTTCTGAAAATTAAAATTTCATTGAAAGGATCCCATTTTCAGAAAAGATGGGATATTACAGAACGCGGCGGCGGAGTTGAACACCATTCCAAAATAAGCCTTTTTAAAGTATTTTCTGTGGTGTAAGGAATTTTGGACTAAGTGTGTGAAAGCTCAAGGGGCATATTTAGAATTTGATTAAGATTTTGATCCCGCAAATTAACTATGGTATTTTTCTTGTCAAAGGTCGGATATTTTTGAACAGATCTTGTAAATCATAAAATTAGTCAATCTTTCACCACATTAGAAATATTTTTCATCATTTCCAGTGCAATTAAAAGTAATACTTTTTGTACCAATTTTTAAATATTATGCAGTGACAAGAAGCTTTAATAAATGCATCGCTTGTATATAATCTAAATGAAGTAGCACAAATTAAAAAGAGAAGTATACAGAAAAAAATCTTGTTTATCATTCAGAGTTATCTTAATTGCTCAAAATTGCGTTAATGCGTCTTAATGTGTCTTTATGTCATTAATGTTTCTATATGAATAAAAAACTCGTTTGATTAATAATTTTCCTTTTCTAATAAAGCGAGGAAATATTATACTAAAATATTTATACGTCGATCTTTCCTTCTATAAATTAGAGAAGAGTACTTTATAAGAAAAAAAATGTTTCAAGATTTCAGTCCGCTTAAGAAATATATTGCAATCTTTTTTCTCCGGGAGTTTTAGTCCATAAGAATTAAAAAATGCCAAAATCTAAAGAGAAACAAAATGTACCAAAAGGTAAATACCAAAACATTACAGAATTTTATAATGGAAAATCGATTTTCTTAACTGGAGCCGCAGGTTTCCTCGGTGTGGTAAGTGAAGCCTTTTTCGTGTGTCAATATGTTCGAAATAATTTGTTATTTATTTGTTCTTATGTGCTAATGCTAAGTCATATAATTCAGTTACATAATAGATTATTGGAAACTTTATAAAATAAACTAGTAATATATAAAAAAAAAATTAAGTCAATTCCTACTTAGATCAACAAAGAAACATTTTATTTTAGCTACTTTTAATTAAATAGTTAAAAATAATATAAATATGTTTTTCGATATGACCGAATCACAACATTAAGTGGTAATTAATTTTTATTAATTATCATTAAAGTATCGTGTTGTCATCCGAAACATTAAAATTTCAGTTCATATGATATAAAATAAATATAATATTTCAGTTCAATTGAATGCTTTAAAACGTGAGAAAAAAAACCTTTTCAAGTTTTGACACAAGTCGCCAAAAGGGTCGCTAAACCACCAAAAATTATGGCAACGTCTCTGTATTTGTAATTCTTTGAATAATTAGTTTTAATCAATTAATTTTTATTAATTATAACTAAATTATTGTATTGTCATCCAAAATAATCATGTATATAAAATTTAACTCAATTGAACAATTGAAAATTCCTCCAAGATAAATAAATAAATAGAGAAAAGAGAGAGAGAGAGAGAGAGAGAGCTAATAGTAGGAATAAAATAAATCAAAGGTAACAAAAATTAATGAGAGAGAAAACGCAATAATTGTATCCAAATTTTCACAAAATAAAATTATTAATTACTGGCAGATACACCCGTTCTTCGCACAAATACGACCTGAAAAATGTAACAAACAAGATGACAGGATGTTCAAACATTTAAAAAGGTTAAAAATATAGAAAATATTTTGAATAATTTTAAATAAACAAATTAAACTCCGTGAAAAGAACTGTTAATAAAATAAAATAGCAAAGTCAAATAAACATAGCTGATTTATCTGGTTTATCTGTTAGTCAATATTTTTACGCTGATGTGGAGAATGATTTGCTCAAAACCGTTTATTAGCGAACCTCTTATTCAACAAAAGAAAAGGGCTTGCTAAACTTCAAATCTGTAGGGCTCATACTTTAGGAGATGTTTTCACGAGAGAGTTGCTTTCTCCCTATATATACATAATGTATAAATAGTTTTTTTCTGTTTTGCACTACTGCAGTTTCCCTTTGGAATCTATTTCCTAAAAACCCTCTCTTAGTGGATCTTCTACTCAAGAAACAGTACAGTGGTGGCCAAAATTGTGGAAATTTTGAAAATTATTATGTATTTTAAATTTGTATGCTTGAAAAACGTTACGTTGCACAAAAATCCCAAAATCTTTTCTATCATTTAAAAAAGAATTTAATACTAAATTCTATAAAAAAAATAGTATTCGAATACACAGCTGGCCACCGTAAATGCAACACCAAGAAAGACAAGAGATAGCACAACAAAATTTATTTTGTAGATAACATGCTGACCAAGTATCAAATGATCAAATTTATATTCTGTGACGTGTGGTTCCTGCCAGAATCAGTAGCCAGAGTAGCCGCCATTGTTGGAGATCCCCGCTGCCACACGCCTCGTTATTCATTCAAAGAGACTTTGGATGTGTTCTTGGGGTACAGCAGACCAAGCAGCTTCCACATGTTACCAAAGTTTATCTGGTGTGGCAGCTGGGGGTGTAATCTGGGTCAATCTTTGAGCAACCATGGACCACATGTTTTCTATCGGCGAAAGATCCAGAGAGCGAGCCGGCCATGGAAGCAATTCTATCTGGTGATTGACGAAGAACCCTTGGACAATGCGTGCCACGTGTGGTCGTGCATTATCCTGTTGAAATATGGCAGTGGCCAAGCCTGAAGGTAAGGAAGGACAACTGGCTCCAACACCTCGGAGATGTAGCGCTGGCTGTTTAAAGTACCGGCAATGCGTACTAGAGGAGTGCAACAGTGACATGCAATACCACCCCGTACCATAATACCCGGTGCAGAACCAGTGCGGCGGTTCATAACGCAGGTGTTCAGCATCCTCTCGCCACGGTGTATCCAGAGTCGAATCCGACCATCGTGGTGTTGCAGACAGATGCGTGACTCGTCAGTAAAGACAACTTCATTCCATTCTGCCGCCCACGCCCTTCTTTCACCCCACCATTGGCGGTGGAGACGTCTGTGGTTCTGCGTCAAGGGTAGACCAAGCAATAGGCATTTTGTGGACAGACCACTCTGTTTTAAACGGCGTCGAATGGTACACGCAGACACTGAATGATGCGTTACAGACTCAATGAGCTGTGCTACGGTTCGTGATGTGACAGAGCGATTCGTCACTGCCATGCGCACAATTTGCTGTCCTCACGTGAAGGGGTGCACTGAGGTGGATGAGATCGACCACGTCGGTCCGTCGTACCGTCCTGCATCAAATGGTCACATATCCCCATTACAGTTCTTTGGTTTTGTCCAACACCACTACCGATTTTCCTGAAAAATAATCCAAAATCACTGTAGGCCACTATCCTTTCTATGTCGAACTCGGATACTTCATTAAAATCTGGTCGCTGTTTTCAACGAGACATAACTGATCGTTTTTTGAAAAAAACACCAGAAAAACACAATTGCCGAACTTGATATCGTCGAAATCTCCAAGCCTTAAATAGCGCTTCGAGGTGGAGCCACAGGAGAGCGTGATGTGTGTCTGCGCTGAAATTCTAATTTATTGCATATGTCACCTCCGTTGTAATACCACCATGTTGTGTCACCATGTTGTAAATATCATGTTATTTGCATGCTTCCGTCTGTGTGTTGCATTTACGGTGGCCAGCAGTGTATTTGCAACGCAAACAAAATTTTGCTCCAATAATTATCAATATACTTTAGATACTGATGATAGTATTGAGTTATCAGTGCTTTGTGGGGTAGCCTTTATTTTTTATTACATTTTTTATACATATTGAGCTGAAAATAGCTTTAAGGCAGTAGTTCTCAAACTTTCACTACTGGCGACCCAATTTTCAATCATAACTTTTATCGTTTCCCAAAAAATAATAATGTATTGAATGCAATAATAATGCACTCTGGGGTGGGGGCGCTAAGGCTACAATACGATCATAATTATAAACCGTACAAATTAACAATATAAGTATATTAAATTTTGTATATGTTTCTTTTAAGTAATATTTATTATTATTTTTTTTTAACTTTTTAGTTCGATTCACTATAAAAGCGTGTTTTTTAGTTTGTTTTAAAACTGTAATTTATTCTATGATTATTTTTACTATACACGATAAAAATCACAATGCCAGTGAATAATTTAACTAAGAGGAAATATACTTACTTTCAAGGACTTTTCAACTTTTCTTTGATAATTTGAGAAAAAACCCAATAAAAAACTAAAGAAACTGTTCCAAATGTGCGTGCCCTTAATAAAGGACATAAATCAGAGATACTTTTTGTTAACAATACAGGAACGTTATTTTCCAGCAAAACTGTTATATTTTGTTCACTTTTTTGTAGTTTTGCTGTCGTGTGATGATCTACAAATAGTATTTTGAAATTTTTCTTCCTTGTATCTTTTTGACAAGGCTAAGTGTTAAATTATGGCTTTATAGTTTTTTTCATAGAAATCTTGAGGCAACATTTGAAAATTTCAAATCAATTCAAACATTTCATGTCTAACGCTTTTTTCATATTTACTTTCACTATCTTGATTAATATGCATTATTTCAGCAGGTTCTTCAATTGCTTGATCAGTTTCAACTTCCTTCAATGGGGATCACAAATGCCCATTTTTTTAAAATTCTGCTCATTTACATTTATAAACCATAATAAGTCGTACAACACAGCAATCGAAACCACAAAATTGTCTATGGAGAAAGTGCAGCATCTTCTAAAAAATATATGTGTTAAACGTTTTTCATTATGCTTTATATGTTTCAGAATACTCATAAAAATACATCTTTATGAGTATCCAAATAATCCTTCGAACTGCTCTCTCTCAATATGCTTATCTATATATTATAAAACTCAATCACATGGGAAAAAAGCAACAGACAAATATTAATTACAACTTTCCTAAAAGAAAAAGAGACGGAGCAAAACATACAAGTAAGTTTGAAGGTCAAATATATGATAATAAAAAGTAGTATTTTAGGGTTTAAAAGAAACGTAATAAGAAAAATCTCTTATCGTGGGATTACAGTAAAACAAACAAAATGTCTTTTTTCATTCGGTTATAGGATCAAAGACGGCTAATGAGCGTTTGAAGTGGAAGCTTTTATTTTTTAATGATCAGCAGATGATAAAAATAAATTATATCAGTGTAAATGTGTATTTTGTATTATGTCAGAAAGCATTTTGTTTTACTTCATTCCAAAAAATTATTTTTTAAACCTTTTATTTTCAATATGTTCGCGTCCCCCTCTCAGGGTTACCGCGCCCCACAGCTTGAGAAACATTGCTTTAAGGTATCTGACTATGTTCGGAACTGTGATTTAAAAAAAAGAGTGTAAATGGATAATTTTCATATTTAGTGTTACTTGGATTAGAATGCGCGTAGAAAATTATTTTAAGAATGTTATTAGAATAAAATATTATTTAAATACAATATTTTGGCAACAAATGAACCTTGAATCACCTATTTTCAAAACATTCTCCTTTGATGAAAAATGCTTCTGTAATAAAATATTTTGCTTAAATAAAGCAAAGAATTCCTCAGAAGGCCTGAACTAGGAACTTGAACTAAGAAATTCACATTATTTTCAGAGTTAATACCTATTGAAATAATTTTATCGGTGTTTTTTCCATGAAATTTTTTATACTGTGTTGTATTAAAATATGGATAAATCCACTTTTAAGTTATAAATTTCAAAAATTCTAGTTTAGGCTCTGTACAGAGGTCTGAGCTATATACAAGCAAAATATTATTATAATGGAAGCATTTCCCATAAAAGGAGAATGTTTTCAAAATAGGTAATTTTATGTTCATTCTTTGAAAAATATTGCATTTAAATAATTTTTTACTGTAATAATATTCTTAAAATAATTTTATACCTGTATTCTTATCTAAGGGACATCAAAAATCATAAAAGGTAATCATTTATATGTTTTTGCAAAATAGCCGTTTTGAACATAGTCGGATACCTTAAGCTCTTCTTTCGTTATTTCATAATGTCAGAAACAATTTTATCCTCAATTATTTACTTTTACTTCATGGGTACCTCATTCAGACAAGAATTTTCAAACGATGCCACAAGTGTTCGATAGAATTGAGGTTAAGTCTGCTCTCTGGTCAGGATAACAATGGTATTGAGTCAAAAAGCAATGAATTCAAATAAAATAGTAGAGTGTGGACTCCTAGTAAAACATGTGTGATGAGAATGGGGTCTTTCCTATGTGAAAATTGCGAGACAGGTAGGCGGTTCAGTGACAACATCTGGAGATGAAAAGTTTTGTTAAAGATTTTAGGAGACAAATTTAATAATAAACAAAGCAGGAAAAGGCTAAAAAAGTTCGACACATTTGTTGATGACAGAAGAATAAAAGTACTATATCTCCAAGATAAAAGAATGTCATCAACGAACATCAGATGTTATTTTATTGATGCTGATGTTTCTGTCAGATCAAGAACAATCAGAAGAAGATTAGCACATGTTAGATTAAGAGGTAAATCTCCCCCAAAACACCAATATCCTCCCGTTGGTGTAGTGTGGTAATAGGAGAGGGTGGTGCCAGCTCAGGTGTCGTCCTCGTCATTTGAACATGGCTGAAAAGTTCGAGTTCCGTCACCCAAACCCCTCGTGTTGCTGAACAGTGCGACATGAATATTCACTCACTCCACAAAAACGCCTTATCTCAATTTACAGCAGTGCTAAAAAAAGACTACAGTAATTGTACATTGATTGTACAAATGATTATTGGTCACAAGTGATATGGAGGGACGAAACTAAGATATCTTTTTCCGGTAGTGAAGGTCGAAAATATGCAAGATGTAGAACAGGACAAATGTTACATCCTGACTGCGTCCAGGCAACTGTGAAGTATTCATTTTGTTTTAAGATTCGGTCATTCATATCAGCAGATGGTATTAGTAACCTTCGTATCATTTATGAGACACTGAATGTCAGAAAATACATTGAAACGATTCTAGAACCCAAACTCCTACTTTCTATTAGGGATCTATTTACCAACAATGCTTCATTTATTTTTCAGTAAGATTCTTCTCCGTGCCATACAGTAAAGCAGCGTTTCTCAAACTGGGGTGCATCCCCCTAGGGGGGGCTCGAACATATCGAAATGTCAAAAATAAAGGATTTAACAAGTTACCTGAAAGAAAATAAAACAAAATATACAATCAGATATAATAAAAGTAAGATACACATTTACACTGATATAATATACTTATAAATGTATCAAAAATGTGGAATTTATAAATGCATCTATGTACTGAGATTAATTATCAATGTATTTGATAATTATTCTCACAATACTAAGTGAAGAACAAGTTAAATAATTACTAATGATTCACATAGACTTATGGGGTATTCAGCTCTAAAAGTTTGTCTAAACTAAATTATGAAGAGAGAAGAATGGAATTCGAAATTAACTTTCTTAGAGTTTGTACGGCCCAATGGCCCAATCGCGCTTCCACGCCACAGGTCCGAGGCTCAAACCCGAAGCTGGGAAAGGTTGACTCTACCTTTCATCTTTTTTTTAGTGGGTCGGTAAATAAGTACCAAGCTTGCTTGAGAACTAAACAGTCAGGGTTTCCAGTCAGACTGACCACATTACCGTAGCATCTGCGCCAAAGGTCACGGAAAATTAGATGGGCACAGTAGTCCTTAGGTCAAAATGGGCTGTTATACCACTGAGTTAAGTTAGAGATTATACAAACGCACTAAGAAACATTTTTTTCGGAAATCTACCCTGAAGGGGAGATGTCAATAGAAAAGTTTAAGTATTCAGGAAGGCTTTCAATAATAAATAATATATTTTCTCGCTACATAAAAGATAGAAATCGACATCAAACGATATATTTTTTGAAAATTATATGCACATATTTATGAGCTATTTTCATTGAAAGTGGTTAAGTCCATTTTATATTATAGGTAGATATTTACCACTTTAAACGTAATTATATTTGTCTTTCCATTAAATAAAACCACTGCGGTGGCGCAACAGCCCATGAGGGCGAAGACCTACTGGGCCCATTTTAGTGTACGTGAACTTAGGCACTGAGATGCATGAGCAAATGTTCCTTTAAGGGGGTCATTCTGACGCGAAACCCCTAGTGCTTCAGCTCCCAAAAAACTTGGTACTCATTTGTCAACCAATTGTACGGATGAAAAGCTGAGTCAACCTTGCCCATCCCGGGATTTAAACCCCAGACCTGTGGCGTAAAAGTGCGTTACACTACCACACGGCCACCAATTCCATTAACTACGTAAATTTATATTAACAAAATCATAAGAGTTTTTGGGTGAACTGTTCATAGATGAAAAGCTCATAGAAAATTGCATTAAATGAAATAATTAACCAACTTTTTGTCAAAAATGGTTTAGACCACGTTCAAGGGAAACGACTCAAATTGTTTTCAAAGAGAAAAATTATTCCTATTCATGACATGAGCTATCTAAACTCCTGTTTTTGAAAATTGCAACACCATGAAGGAAGCATCATATTTGAATAAAATTTAATACACAGTTGAGTGGTAAGGGTACAAATAAATGATTACATTTTCAAACCAAACAAACAATTAAAAGAGATAGAAATTAGTATTTTGTGTGGCCACCACGCACCGCAATAAGAGCTGCTACACGACGTGGCATGGAGTTAAACAAATTTTGAATATCTGCTTGCGGAAGAGTATTCAATATTGTTTGTATGTGCAACCAAAGTTCGTCTGTCGAAGCAACAGGACGAAGATCACGAACGAGACGCCGCCCAACGATATCCCACACATGTTCAATCGGTGACATATCCGGCGAATACGCAGGCCAAGGAAGAAGCTGTACCTGCTGCGAATCAAGATATGATTTGACAGTCTGGGCGACATGTGGACGGGCATTATCCTGCTGGAATACAGCCCCTGGCAATCCTTGCAGGAAAGGAATAGCTTGGGCTGTAAAACTTCGTTTATGTATCGGGTACTGTTCAAATTACCCACAATTCGTAGCAATTGTGATCGTCCATGATATGCTATGGCACCCCAGACCATAACTCCGGGTGTTCGTCCACTGTGGCGTTCGATAATGCACTCCGGAATGCGCCGTTCACCGGCATAGCGCCTGACACGAATTCGGCCATCATGGTTCCACAAATTGAAGCGGGATTCGTCAGAAAAAACGACCTGCTGCCAATCAGCACGCCCGCTCCTATGCACATTGGCCCATTGTAACCGCAGGCGGCGATGGTTTTGCGTGAGAGAAATCCTGTATAAAAAAAAAAAAAGGAATCCTTGCGTGCAGCCCACGCTGCAGCAGACGTCTCCGAATTGATGAAGCACACAATGAAACACCTGTAGCTGTTGACCACTGTGCTGACAATTGTCTAGAAGAAGCTGTGCGGTCCGTCTGAGCCATTTGCACCAGGCGTCTGTCATCGCGAGCTGACGTCACATTTCGGGGTCCACTCCCGGATTTCCGAGCTGTCCGACCCTCGTACGTCCACTGCTTCGAAACACGCATGATTGTGCTGCTGTTACGCTGCACACGAGTGGCTACTGCACGATAAGACAATCCAGCTTCACGAAGGCCGACGATTCTGCTTCGTTCAAACTCCGAAATTTGCTCAAATTTCGCTCCCTTTCGTCGACAAGGCATAGTAAAGATTCAGTTAACGTTTACCCTAGCATATAACCATCGATAATCATACACGCCTCGTTACAGCCGTCTTTTTATATTCGGTTCGATCCGCCCTTCAGAGGGCGCTGCTCAGCATACGCATGCGCTACCGGTCTGCAATTCTAATCATTTGTATCTCATGCCCTACTTTACATTTCCTGAAAATTTCAGCTCACTCGCGTAGGTCCTTCGTGGTGTTGCAATTTTCACAAACAGGAGTATAGTTCGCGTTCTTGGATTTTGTTTGAGAAGCTAATGTCTGAAGAAAGTAGAAATTTCCTATGAAAAAGGGTTTCGTTGATTTTTTTTCTTGGAAGTGGGTGCATAGAAGAAGGGAAAGGGCCTGAGCTTAAGAGTAAACTGTTAATAACGCCATCTGGTGAACTTTTATCGATTTGTAAAAAAAGTGCTTATTTCTGGTTTCAGCAGCTACTTCTGTTATCCGATTGGCAATAAGGCATGCGAAATTATCTCCCCATGCATTAAAATTTTGTGAATTGTTAATGTCATCCGATGCCAGTTCTATAAGTTGATATATAATTAGACTGTTTCTAAAGCATACTTTTTAGAATTTATTGACATCCATCTCATATCTGCTTGTTATTACCTCTAATATAATTTTTAACCAATATAAATTAAGGTTTCGTCAACTCCTGTAATTTTGTTTATCAATTTTAGGCTTTGGAAAAACCACCTAACCGAATTGCCATCGTTGGTGCACTCGAAAGTGGCTTTTGGAAAGTCTATTAACAAACCTATTTTCTGTCTTAATATTTCTTAAATTTTCGTTATGGCATCAGCTACAATCTTTTTATTTTCTTCTAATCTTTTTTCCCCTTTCCAACTGGAATTTGGTATGCTAAATGCAAAATTGACTCAAACAACTATATTTTGTATTCAGCATGGGTATTTCCTATAGTAGTGGTCGTGGGTTCCTATGTCCTTTTTTGCTAAACCATTAAAGGCTTTTGTAGTCTCCCCATACAAAAACAATGCATTGTAGATTCTGAGTTAGATACGGCATTACATATCTTCCCATCATTCATGGTGAATAATGATTTGTGCTCAACTTCAATTTTATATCCATTTTGTAAGATAACTTTAGTCTTTTTTGTAGGTATTCTATTTGTTCTACGTGTTTAATTTCATCCTTGCTCACGTCCTGCGATTCATGAATAAATCTTATTCAAATGGGCCTACAATATCTATGTAGGATGGGACTGGATTTTTCTGTACAACGCACCCTCTTTTGTTAATAATCTAAGCTGACCAAATATGTTGTGAAAAATATTCGCATCCCAGTCAGTAGCATTTTCCAATTTCTGTTTGTACAAGTTTTTCTGAGTACCACCCCAGCCCCATTTGTTAATAATTTCTGAATTAGATTTTTCTTCTATATTATAACCTTCAAAAGCTTCACCCAGATACTGGGACAAGCAAATACAAGTATGGTCCAGATATCTTGCATCAGCACATGTGGATGTTACAAGAAAAGCTTCAGGCTTAGAGCAACACTGGTTTTTTTTCCTTTTCTGTAGCATAGAATAACATGAAAAGCGTTGTTGGTCCACTTTTCTTGCAAAATTATAATGTCTTCTTGTACAATCACCCTCCACAAACAAAGATAAAGCTTATGTGGATGAAAGATACATTAAAGATTTCCAAAATTTATTTGCTTTTGTAGGTAATTTTGTTATTCCTTTTAAAATTTTGGAAGTTTCTGCATAACCAATGGCTCTTAATGTCCTTTGAGCTGCAAATGTTAATTGCTCTGAATCTATTTGTCACAAATACTTTGTTTTTCACATTTTTGAGTGACCAGTTCGCGATAAAGGTAATATCACCACTGGCAAAGCGAGATTGTAATAAATTTATTTTTTTTATTCTTCGTTTCAAAGACAGTTCCTTTCATGTAAGCAGACTTCCATTTACTCTTATAGTCAGATTCAAAATAGGGCAGATTATGTTTCAAGATATAATGTTCACATTTGGTAAAATTTGATATAAATACTCTAGTTTTTTTTTTTTGTCTTTTTGATTGATGCACATTGGAGCACGTTATTGCACATTTAGGGGGGTAAACATCTTCACATTCCCCAAGAAAGTGCCTAAAGCAAAGTAAAATACACTGTACAGGAAGCTATAAATTTGTTACACGCATACTTTTAAAACAATCATAGAAAATAAAACTCCCAACTTCCGCCACTTTAACGTTTTGACATAACCTCATAAAATACTGTTTAATAAGTTTATTTTTAATTTTTTACTCGGAAGAGGTTGTAAACATAACAAATACACTAATTTATGAAATTTTTCTATAAATTGAAATAATTTATCATTACGTATCACATGTCAAAAAGAACTAAAAATTATTCATAAACTTATTGTGAAAAGGGTTGATAACAAAGTACATATCTCCATTATTAAGATCCATGCTAACATGCTAAAACTTTTTAGTGGATTACTATCTTGATAATTTAAAAGTGAATTGAAACAACGCGTTTTTTTAAGCACAAATAATTTCACCTTACAATGTAAGAGAAGAAGAGAGAGATCCACACAACTAATGGTGTAACTTTCTCACTTAGCTTCCCAAAAAAGTTACCGTTTGATGTGCCATGTATTGTCCTATACCTTAAACTTATTATAATGGATAAGTCTTGAATTTTAAAAAAAATCAGAGCTTTAGTCAGCTTTTTGGTACCAATACACCACCTTTTACGTACCAATAACATTACTGTGTGACACTGCTAACCCCGTGTCCGTGTAAATGGTAGCAATTCTGAACAAATATGAACCTATTCTTACCTTACTGGAATACAAGTAATATTCGTCACCTCTTAATTGTATTGTTTCTTTGTTTCACTTTACTTGCCATTTCGTTCATGTAAATGACATTTATGGACATGTTATCCTACATGAAATCTGTTTCCTGATCTGTTCCCTACCTTTTCACGAAATTTGAACGATAGGTTTTGAATCATGCTTTACATGGAAACATTAGGCAACTTAGTCTTAAAAACACTTACCATGTATTAAAAAAAGACATTAGAAAAAATAACCCAAGATGCAAAACATGCCTTATTTAACACTTTAACGAGTAGGCAATTATTATTCTAGAAAATGAGCTAGTTAAAGCGTAGAATCCAATAATTTTCTATACATTAACTGAATTGATTATTTGTTTTATCCAAGCGCATCCTATGAACCTTGTCTAAATAACAGAGGTTGACCTAGGGTCACAAAGGAATAGGAAAATGCAACTATTGCCAGATCGGCTATTACAACATCAGATTTGTCACCTACAAATATGCGATACTTATAATTCAAATTCCAAAAAAAATTATTAACATGATTATTGAAGCATGGCTAATAGAGCCGGTTTTAAGTTTGTACGCACTGCTTACGTCCCGCTTGTATAACGTAAATTTCGATAGCAGGGATACAAGACTTGAGGTCCGGTACCAATAGCCCTCTTGTTGCTTAAGAGTACGATGTAAGTTAAAATAATATCAAATCATATATTCTCCTCCATAAAGTTCTTGGCATTTTAACCGGTAAATTTATCAAGAAATCCCACTAAATGTAATCCGTAAGCTCTATTTGTCTACACCATCGCCGTTGACAACCCTTTCATTTAATCCTTTACTGACTACTTTACTTAGTAATGACGAACAGTATAAATGAGCAAGTTGTTCGAAAACTGGAATCTTTTCTTTTCCTAAAAACATCATAATCTAATACACCTATATTTGTCACAACAGGACAACGCTTTTTATTGCCAAAAATTCATCTGCCAATGCCTTAAAAAGAAAAAGAGGTACGCTAAGTAAAAAACAAATAATTAGTCATCATTTCTGGTTATGAACATATTTGCTTAGATTTGTTTTTATTCCATTACGTATTTCTAACTAAAACTTTATTGTGATATTTATTCTCAGGTTCTTCTAGAAACCTTTCTCCGATGCTTTCCTGGAATTCAGTGTATATATATTCTTCTGAGATCTAAAAAAGGAGTCAGTCCACAAGAACGGAGAAAGGAAATATTCAGCAGAATAGTAAGGAGAAATTATTTTGATCAATTTAAATAGTAGCTATCAGAAGAGAGAGACTGTTGTTTTATATTTCTTGTATCTTTCATCATGCAATTTGTGACCGTGGTAACATAGTAGTCAAGATCACGGACTCGTAGCTGACTGACATGATTCCGAACCTAGAGACGCTGAAGACCCGTCGTGCAGAGGGGGCCGATGCACGTTGAATCTGTCCAGGCTCAAACGTTTTTCCGTTGGTATAGTTTGTTAAGTTAGGAGAGAGGGCTGCTAGTTCAGGTGTCATCTCTATCCTTCACCACGGTTCTAAATTACGAGGTCCGTTGCCAATAACTATCGTGTAGCTTTAGTGTAACTTTAATACGAATTAGCATTCCCAAGTTCTCGGATTGAGTCTATAACTTAAAAAATAATACTAATTAAATTTTGTTGAAATACATCCTCCAAAGAAATAAGACCCTAGAGTAACAACATACTTTTACCATCGTTTGTTAGGGTCATCAAAACATTTCTGAAATTCATTTTTAGCCATGTCCTTTAATTCAGCCTGAGATGCACATTTAATTTCATCTGCACCTTGAACGCGACGTACCAGTTCAAAAAATATATTCTGAAGACGAAGGGGGCGAGATCAGGCGATTACGGAGGATGCGGAGAAATAGTTGTTTTCGTTTCCACCCCCGTCGTTTTTTGAAGCATGTCCTTACGTAACGCCGTAGAAATCTATTCAATATTTTCAGTGGCGCGGAAAGTCTGCGGATATCCAGAGCGTTCGTTGTTCTCAACACTTTCACTACTTTCCCTTAAACATCGATGCCACTCAAAAGCTTGCGTTCACGATAATGTACTAATGCTGTAGATATACTTCAGCATTTCATAGATATTCATAGCACTCTTTCTCAAGTGAACACAGAATTTGAAATCCATTCTCTGCTATTCAAACGTCAATTCTTTTAAGAACGGTTTACTAAATGCAATCGCCTACAAAATACGACGCTGTGGTGAATCACCAACCACTTGATTTAGGACAAATAACTTTTAGAGAAGAGAAGAAGTCAATAACATAGAAATGTTATCGTAGTCGCTCTACTGCAATATTTTCCACGTTATATGCTCAGTCCGGGAATTTTTTAATCCTACCTCGTATAACTCTCATTCACTTTATCATGTGTATGTCTGTAATTAAAACAGGTAATATAAAAAAAAATTGTAAGTCAATTCCTACTTAGATCAACAAAGAAAATTTTTATTTTAGCTACTTTTTATGAAATAAATACAATTAATATAAATATGTATATACATATGACAGAATTACAACATTAAGTGGTAATTAATTATCATTAAAGTATCGTATTGTCATCGAAACAATCCTGTATATAAAATTTCAGTTCATCTGAATGCTTTAAAACGTGAGAAAAAAAACCTTTTAAAGTTTTGACAGAAGTCGTCAAAATTGATTCTAACGTGGCTGTATTTGTAATTCTTTAAATAATTAGTTTTAATCAATTAATTTTTATTAATTATAATTAAAAAAATTATTGCATTGTCATCCAAAATAATCCTGTATGCAAAATTTCAGCTCAATGGAGCGCTTTAAAAAGTACTTTATTAACAATTGAAAATTCCACCAAGATAAACAAATAAGTAAATATATAGAGTGTGAGCTATTAGTAGGAATTGAAAAAGACCCATCCTTTTATTGTAGCTCTTCAATGAACTGAACAAGTCAAATCCAAGCGTTTTCGAAAAAGTGCATGTTGTGGCTGGAGATATAGCTTTGCCGAATATGGGAATGAGTGATGAAGATTTAATAAAAATTACAGAAAATGTAACGATAGTGTTCCACTGCGCTGCATGCATCAGTTTCTTCAAGCCATTAAGGTATGATAATTTTTTTTACAAGTATGAAAACTTATTGCGCGAAATATTTCTGCATTGTAATAGCAGTTAACGTCATACTATTTAAAAACCATTTGCAAGTGAATAGTGTCATTCATTTGCACAAATTCTCTGGGGTTTGAACTCAGGCCCTACGGCGCATTCTCTGAGCTTTGTGTCGTCTGGAAGAGCTATTAAAGTTGTAGTTGATAATAAATGGTTTTTAAAATGTGACTAAATAATAAAACTTATTTTGTCTGTCATGTAAAACATGATTACAGTTTCTGAACCTACATTTTGTACAGTTTTAAAGTATTAAATTAAAAAAATAATTTATATAAGCATCCGGCACATGAAAATCAAGAATAGTATGAATGTTCTTATTTATTGCGGTAATCTGTTGTAAAAGTGTTATAAAAGTTTTTAAAAAATCCTAATATTTTGGAAAAAAATGTGCTTTTTTTAAATGAAAGAAGGTGTTACGAACGTTTAGTTTATTAAATCGTTTAAGTATAGAAATTTGATTTAAAGGATTCGAAGAACACTTTTTTATTCCATTAAGATTAGCTGCGCTAACATCAAATCATTGCAACTAGTCTTATTCCAAAATACGTACTGTAGCCAATCCGGTAAAATGAGGAAGGTTACAAAGAATTTGCTTTCAGATTTACAAGAGTAAATATAAATACAGTTAGTTTACATAAAAACAAAATATAGTAACTTACGAATGCCTAAATAAAAAAAAATTATGAAATTCATCTTAAAAATTAATTATTTTTCAAATTATAATGCACTATAATTTTATTATATTTCTGTTTGTTTACTAATAACTTTTAAAAATATAATATATTCTAAAACTTTTTTTAACTCACTTGGCTTGTGCAGCCATTTGTTGTGGCAATGAGTTAAATAATATTTGTCTCAACAAAGGTATTTAATTAAAATAATTACCCATGAACATTCTGTATTATTTTTTTTTCTTCAAATGAGCTCCGTTTATGCAGATAAGCTTTTGCAGACACGGCAAGTCCCCAAATTTGAGAACCATATCGTTGGTGGCAACATCTAGTGGTCAAAGTTTTGGTGTTTGAATTTATTAAATTCAAGTATTTGTATTGTCTCAATTCAAATATTGTCACACGCACAGATGGCAATTATTACATTAATTCAATTTTGCCGAGAGCACCAGAGTTAAACTGACACTCTCTGTCTCTTTTTTATATGTCACATAATCGTACGACATGCGGGCCTACGAATTTCTTATCTTGAGAATCTATTGATTTTAACCGGAATCGAACCCGCAAACTTGGGCTTACGAAGCGGGAACGCTACTTCGAAGCCACCGAGCTAACTGTGTGCTAAACATTTAAGGTATCCGACTGCGTTCGGAGCCGTGATTTTGCAAAAGCGTATAAATAGATAATATTTATATTTAGCGTCACTTAGATTAGAAAACGTATATAAAATTGTTTTAAGAGTATTATTGCAATAAAAAAACTATTTAAGTGTAATATTTTGACAAAAAATGAACATAGAATGTGACCAATTTTCAAAACATTGCTCTTTTATGAAAAAAATGCTTCTATTATCATAATATTTTACTTGTGTATAGCTCATACCTCTGTTCAGAAGCTGGACTAGAATTTTTGAAATATATAACTTAGAAGTGGATTTATCCATATTTTACTACAGAGTGTTTTTTTTCCCAGGTATAGAAGTTTAAGTTGGCATTACTTTCCAAGATGGCGAACGATTTAACAGCTGTCAAGTGATTTATTTTCAGTTTCGTTTGGCAATTCATCATGAATAGACTCACGCCTGAACAACGCTTTCAAATTGTGTAATTTTATTTCGAAAATAATGGTCGATTTTCATAAGCGAATTTTGTTTAGCGATGAAGCGCACTTCTGGTTGAATGGTTACGTCAGCAAACAAAACTGCCGCATTTGGAGTGAAGCTAATCCACAAGTGTATGTCGAAACACCGTTACATCCAGAAAAACTGACTGTTTGGTGCGCTTTATGGGCTGGTGGAATCCTTCTTCAAAACCGATGAAGGCCACAACGTTACAGTCAATGGTGATCGGTATAGAGCCATGATTACTAACTTTTTCATTCCTGAAATGAACAATCATGATGTCCAGGAGCTGTGGTTCCAACAAGACGGCGCAACATGTCACACAGCTCGTACCACAATCGATTTATTGAGAGACAAGTTTCGTGACCGCCTAATTTCACGTTTTGGGCCTGTAAATTGGCCTCCAAGATCTTGTGATTTAACACCGCTAGACTATTTTCTGTGGGGCTATGTAAAGTCATTGGTCTATGCGGATAAGCCACAAACGCTTCACCATTTGGAAGACAACATTCGCCGTGTTATTGCCGATATACGGCCACAAATGTTGGAAGAAGTCATCGAAAATTGGACGTCCAGATTGGACTACATCCGAGCCAGCCGTGGCAGTCCTATGCCAGAAATCATATTTAAAATGTAATGCGATAAGATTACGTTTCGAATAAAAAAAATCATGTCAATTGAATAATACATCTTTGTTTTATTACAATTTAAAGTTCTGTACCTCTAAAAAACACTCTTTACAACAGAGGGTAGAAACTTTAAGAAAAAAAAAACACCGATAATTATTTTAATTGGTGTAACTGAAAATAATGTGAATTTTTCAAAATTCCTTGTTCAGACTCTCTAGAGAAGTCTTTAATTTATGTAAGCAAAATATTTAATTATCACAGAAGAATTTTTTTTATAAAAGGAGAACGTTTTGAAAACAAGGTTATTCTAAGTTAATTTTTTGCTAAAATATTGTATTTAAATAATTTTTTTATCATAATGTCCTAAGACAATTTTATCCATGCATTCTATTCTGAGTGACACTAAATATCATGAAAATTATCCATTTATGCTCGTATTTAAGATCATAGTTCGGAACACAGTCGGATATCTTAAGTAATCAATGTAGAAAATCCTACATCAATTAGTTTAACTTTCACTCATTATATTTTTACATATTTTTACATTACCGTGACAAAATTATCCTCAAAGTTGTAATCAATCACGGGAATGAAAGTTTTCGTTTTAAAACAAGGAAAGACATGATTGTTTTTTAATTATATGTATACTTGATAATGTCATGATTACTTTATAATCACTGTGTACCTAAATCTCTTCCTGTTTGCTCTTTGTACTGTTGCAAGCTGTTTGAGACACTTTCATTTTGCAACCTTGGCAATAATACAATTGTTTTTATGTTTTTCTTTTCCAAAATACTGACGAATGTTTGAAATAAATTTAATGCTGAAACCTAAAAAATAATGCTATCTACAAATTATCGGTTGCATTCTAGCTCGCATAGATATTTTTGAAATGGCAATACAAGTTGCTTTACTCAAAAGGCTTTTTAATGGTACTACCTCTGGTCTTTTGAGATTTCAATTAACTAAGCATAGACAAAATTTATGTGTGTTCTTCCCTTAGTTAATACAGTTTCTCCAATTCCATGTATATTAACAATATGAAAAGGTTATAGAGCTCTAACTACAGTTATAATGAGAATTTTATCCGACAGCCATTCTGGGCTTTTTAATCGAAATTTTTTCGCATGTTCAGCAATAATTTTCTAAATCTTTTGAAATGTTTGGCTAGTAAAAAATAATTTGATTCATGCCCTGTTATTTCTCAATTTAAATCACGCCCAGTGATTCTCATTACTTAATGATTTTTATTATGATCCCGCTGAAGAATCCAAAAATCAATAATAATTAATATTTCAAAGCATTTATCAGACATGACTAGCTTTGTTAAGGAATCAAAATTGTTCACTTAGCGAACCTTGCAATAATGAAAGCAATTCACTTGTAAATGAGATGCAAATTGTAGATGGGTTTCGCAACTGTGAATATTTTACTTTTCTTAAAATTATGTAAGTAAACAGATGAAAAGGACCACTGCTATAAGCAGATATCTCTTCTGGGAGGTATATTCTAAAAACACGTAGATGAAAGCCCTCAGATTTAATATCTGTGGTAAAAATTAAAAATCTGTCTCTAGGAGGAGTCCTCAAAAATCACTGCTAGAGAGGGTTCCTGATCTTTTACAATCAGTGCTTTCATTTTTTTCGTAGTCATTTAAATTAGCATCCTTATTACTAACTGAAACATTATTGAATCTCCCTGATTAATTTCAGCAAAATATTTTGTTTTAAATATTTCGAAATATGTTTTCTTGCACTTTCTGCGGAATCGAAAAATAGATCCCAAGTTTTATTTATTCTGGGCACATGGACTGGTAATGGCTTTAAGGCGCCTTGTACGAAACAGGATTATTTACAACACTTCACTGAGGGGCCAAATTAATATGACCACTTAACACTTATACGGAGATCATATAACTTCATATAATTGCCACTAGAAGGCGAGATAGTCATCAATAGGGAATACAGGAATGATAAAGCATCAATTTCATATTGTTGCTTGTGAAGAAACTGGAAAAAATGTGATTTATATGTGTCTGAACGCTGGGTGATTGTAGGTGCTCGAAGCGTCGGAACCAATATCAACAAAACGGCTGGTCGCTGTATACTCCTGAAAATTAGCTCGAAACTGAGAATTGCGAAAAATGTTTGAATCAACAGAAGAGAAACCATACTTCAAATTACGGGGGATCTTAATCAAAGAGCAAATACGAATGGCTCTATACGAAATTGTTCGTTACGCATCACTCTGAATAGGCTATGGTAGCCAACGATCTTTTGGTAAGCCTCTATTATTGACCTTGAACAAGAACAGAAATCTCCAATTCACAAAGAAGCACAAGAACTGAAATATAGATAACTGTAAAATGCTCATGTGGTCCCATAAATCACGTTTTCAACTACACCAAGAGCGAATATGGAAAAAACGGAATGAAAGTACAAGCCATATCAACATTACCACAGTTCTTCAAGTTGGAGGAGTCAATATTGCGAATTGGGGGACATTTTCTTGGTATTGCATGGGTTGTTTGAATCGTGTTGAAGAACGTCTGAATGCCCAATGGTATTTGAGTATTATCGGACCTCAAGTACAATCTTTTGTATTAATAAAGTACCCTGCCAGAGAAGGATAAGGACAGTGCTCCCTGTTATACATTTGGCACTGTCCCCAGATGGCTCAAAGTGCATAACAGAAATTTTACCTTGCTTGGTTGGCTTGCACAATCACCAAATCTCTACCCAGTTGAGAATCTGTGGAAAAGATCAAACGGGACATCTGGCAACTAGTTCCAATGTCATCCAATCTGAAGGTATTAAAAAGTGCAATTCATCGGATATTGTCTCAAATTCCTCATACTACCTACCAACAAATATGGCTTACGCCAAGAATAATACATGAAGTATTACGGCAGTGTTTCTCAAATTGTGGGGTTCTCCCCCCTGGGGGCGCGAGCATATCGAAAATAAAAGATTAAAAAAAATTTATTTACTGGAATGAAGTAAAACAAAATACTTTCTGACATAATAAAAAATACAAAGCTTCTACTTCAAAACCTCATTTTTTAACTATCTTTGATACTATAACCAAATAAAAAAACATTTTATTTGATTTGCTGTAATCCCATGATGAGAGATTTCTTTATTACGTTTTCTTTTCATAGGAAAAAAACCCAGACCCATAATCAAAAACATTTTTAGGAAGATAAAAGATTCATCACTGTTATATATTATTGCCGTCAGCTGTAGGCAGCAGAATGTATTTGCTGCGGTTTCAGCTTCGAACTTACTTGTACGGTTAGTTACGTCCCCGCTCCTCTTATGAATTTGTATTTTCATTTAGGGAAGTTGTAAATAAACTATTTCTGCTGCGCTTTTTTCCTCGTAAGATATTTTTTATGATTTTTGGAGAAGCACAGAGAGCACTTTGAAGGATTACTAGGCCAAGATTTATTTCTATGAGTATTTCCAAACATATAAAGCATAATGAAAAATGTTTTACATAATTTTTAGAACGTCCATAATGTAATAAATACACTTTTAATTGGGGAGCGGTCACGCCGAGCACAGAGTACACGAAATCGGTAATTCTGGCAAAACTGTTTAATTGTTACCAATGGCCTTGACACTATCCTCCTGTTTGACACTATCTTAACGTGTACTAAAATATATTTGTCACATATCTCCCTCTTGTTTGGGAGTGACAAACGTTTTTTACAATCTTAAGGTACTTGTTTTGACTGAGTTCCCGTTGTGATAACTTTTTTTCCGAAATATTTTCTGTGTCCTTGAAAGTAGGTGAGTATATTTTCTCTTAATTAAACTATTCACTGGAATTACGATTTTTATTGTGTACTATAAAAATAATTATAAAAAAAAGGATTAGAGTGACTCAATAACCCCGCTCAACCATATGTATCGAGTGTGCGCCTACTCCAGCGTTAAAGCATGTTGAAGTCTTTTCGCTTTAAATATTAAAAATAATACAATTATTCTTCATCAGAATTTTTTATTGTTCATTATTCAACATCAATTCAAAATGCTAATTCTGTGAGGCATAAAATTACAGTTCGCTTAAAACTAATTATAATTTGAGCAATCATTTTAAAAAAATCATTTTACATTTTTTGTAAACATATTCGCGCGCTTGGCTTTACTCTAGTTACAATTCAGCGATTATATCAATAATATTTAATTTTCTTATAAATGAACTCGTGCAAAGAACGGGTACTTCAGTGGTATTCTTTTAATGTATCAGTGCTGCACAGAGTATTTTATAACTAACTAATTAATACTAAATTATCAAGGTTAATAAGTATTGGCGACTTCCATGGCCTTGTCTAACAGAGCAAAGTTTTTCAAAGGAATGCTTATGAGTAGAAATTGACCCTCTGAGTTCTTTTTCTATATCTAGCTGAAAGATATCTTTATTTTGTCTTCTAAGCAGCTACCGCATTTTGCTATATGTTCCAATTTAAAAATTAGAGAAAGGAAAAATAACATAATAATTATCCTATTACTTAATTTTTTTTGCTTAAAAGTAACATGTACAAAATTTAATACTTATGTCATGGATTTGTACGGTTTATAATAAAGATTCTTGCTTTAGCGTCAAAGTGCATTATTATCACATTCAGTAAATTATTAGTGTATGGGGGCGATAAAAATTGTGATTGAAAAGGGGGTGCCAGTATTGAAAGTTTCAGAAGCACTGCATTAAGAGCAAAAGGTAGTTCAATGTTGTATTGGAGGGACGGTTACATTAATTTGGCTACTCAGTGAGTGTATTGGCTGCTGCAAAAGTAACAAACTTAATTGTTCTTCATTTTTACGTTGCCCAACTGTAGCAGTAAATCAATCAGGGACATGTTCCTTGTCTTTTAAATTTCTTAAGCATTAAGACTTGAAGACAATTTCTTTTGGTATGACTACTTTAAGAGTCGTCTTTTCTAACATGGTCAACAAGTCCTCTTCTGGCATATTCTTAAACGTTATTACCGTTAATATAATGCCCAACATAGTTAATAATAATAGCCGATTGGCTTGCAAAAGCTGCAACCAAACGCAAAATTGACATTGACGTTAATATTCCTAAATCGTTTTACAAGAAGATCACTAGAGAAAGAATGGTGAAGTCTTGGAAAAAATATCTCATTTCTAATAAGGGGAGCATAACAAAGAAATTTTTTCCCACCATTAATAAGAGACTATCATGTCATCATTTTTACACTAACTACGAATTAACCCAATTTCTCACTGGTCATGATAATTTCAAAAGCTACTTGAACAAATTTAATTTAGTTCCTTCATCTTTCTGTGACTGTAATATTGGTGGCGAGGAAAATGTATAGAACATGTAATCCTTCTGTGTTCCAAGTATGTCAGAGAGAGAAACATCATAAGACTGGCATTCAAGAGACTCAACATTAGTTGGCCACCGAATTTTCACCAACTTCTTTCCACCAGAAGTGCTTTCAAAAATTTCTGTAAATTTGTTGTAACTGTTTGTAATTCTTCTTAACTTCATTTTTTTAATTGTTTATTTCCCTTGAATGTGTGTTTAATACTTACTTCTGTAAGCCCCGTGTGATACTTTGTGGTGCATGGGGATTTTATAATTGTTTTCAGTAAAAAAAAAAAACATAGTTAAATTATAAAGTCTCACCTTTACACTGAAGTACTGTGTAATCCAGCAGATCTAGTACTCAACGGAGAGCGTATTTTCATGTCAATTGTACCCCAATAAACGCACTTGGAGTACACCCCTTTCTCTCTCTGGAGCTTCTACATTACTTTCTGTGTATTTTCTTCTTTCTCTATCTATTACATTTCATTTCCGCGGAAGAGAGTTGAGGGAAGGTAGGCTGCATGGTACCTAGTGAACGGAATCTTTATTCATCACAAATAAATGTGTGAAGTTTAAAAATAAACATCTTAATCAATTTTATTAATTGTCTTCTGCTTTGTACTGGAGAGATAGTAATTTCGAAAGAATTATATATTTCTTTTCTTTTTAGGTATATATTTCAACAAAATGTCGTCGGAGTAAATAATGCTATAGAGCTGTGCAAAAATTTGAAACATTGTGAAGTAAGTGTATAACAAAAATTCTATGCAACGTTTAATGGCTTCTGAACACACACACACACACACACACATATATATATATATTACCGTAAAATCCGGTGTATAACGCGTACATTTAACACAAAAAATATGATCGAAATTTACGGGTGCGTGCTATACGCCGGGTATAAAAGTGAAAGCTTTAAGAATAAAAAAAATATGAGCATAGAAAAAAATTAGACTTCTAAAAATATCGAAATATAGCTTATTTAAAAGAAATGACACTCCTTCTGAACTTAAATGGTTGTAGTTCTAGAGATGTATTATTTTTTTTTCTGTACCTTGGAATAATATCTCAAATAAATTACTTCAAAACATAAGAGCATTGCATATGTATACATTTCAAGTTTCTTCGTTATAAAAGGGGTTGCGCCTTATACGGCGGACATACCTAAAAATTAAAAAATGCAGCTCGAATGTTTAGGTGCGCGTTATACGCCGGATTTTACGGTGCATTAAATATTTTACTCGGCCAATTAATATTACTTCATTATTTCATTTTAGATATTTGTAGACACGTCAACGGCATACAGCAATTGCAATCACGACCTTATTCTCGAAGAAAGAATTTACGGAATACCCTATCCTGCTGAAAGGTTCATAGAGTATTATGAGTGAGTTGAAATTTACACAAATTTTAAATACCTATGTATTTAACAATTGACTCTCGACTTTAAACTCCAAGAGTAAAGATCAGAATTTAGTAAAATAGTGCCTTCTGGACAGGTGGAATATTACACAACTGACATTTCCTGATGAATGATTTCATACAATCATATGGGGGTGCCAGTATTGAAAGTTTCAGAAGCACTGCATTAAGAGCAAAAGGTAGTTCAATGTTGTATTGGAGGGACGGTTACATTAATTGGCTACTCAGTGAGTGTATTGGCTGCTGCAAAAGTAACAAACTTAATTGTTCTTCATTTTTACGTTGCCCAACTGTAGCAGTAAATCAATCAGGGACATGTTCCTTGTCTTTTAAATTTCTTAAGCATTAAGACTTGAAGACAATTTCTTTTGGTATGACTACTTTAAGAGTCGTCTTTTCTAACATGGTCAACAAGTCCTCTTCTGGCATATTCTTAAACGTTATTACCGTTAATATAATGCCCAACATAGTTAATAATAATAGCCGATTGGCTTGCAAAAGCTGCAACCAAACGCAAAATTGACATTGACGTTAATATTCCTAAATCGTTTTACAAGAAGATCACTAGAGAAAGACTGGTGAAGTCTTGGAAAAAAAATATCTCATTTCTAATAAGGGGAGCATAACAAAGAAATTTTTTCCCACCATTAATAAGAGACTATCATGTCATCATTTTTACACTAACTACGAATTAACCCAATTTCTCACTGGTCATGATAATTTCAAAAGCTACTTGAACAAATTTAATTTAGTTCTAGAAAATTGCTCTAGAAAATATGTATATAATCTACAAGTAATTTTTAGTTTATTCTTTGCGTAAATATCATCTGAAGAAAGGTGCATTTCAAGAGCTTTTTGATTACGTAGATTGGATTCAACTTCAGTAAACTCTGTGCTGACTTTTTTTATTTAGATATCCAATTCTAAATAATCCAAATGCAACTACCTGTGATTACCAAATGAATTACAGGTTAAATAGTCTAGATGCTTCTAAAGGAATTCAGACAGTTCCTTCAAATATTAATTTAATTTTCCGAACTAAATATCAAATGTTCCTCCCATCATAAACTTAAGCTACTTAATCCAAAAATACCTTTGAAATGAATTTGTGTTTGTGATTTTTTTATAGTTTTAAAATACTTACTTCAGCGTCGAATTCAGACGAGAATTTTTATTAACATGAATCTCCTCTGTGTGACCAAACTTTGAGAATTATATAACATGTAATGCCAATGTTTACGAAACTGTTAAAGTAATGACGTTTTCAGGAATAGTTTTTAAGTTTAAAAACTTATTGTAGTTTCCAAGCCTTCGCGAACCCTTCTGTATATAAAATTTGCTTTAACATTAAAAGATGGGTTCTTCAAGCAAGTAAAGGTATCCGACTACGTTCGGAACCGTGATTTTGAAAAAGCGCATAAATGGATAATTTCATTATATTTAGCGTCACTTAGATTAGAATATATGCATAAAGTTGTTTTAAGGACATTTTGTCAAAACAAATTTATTTAAATATAATATTTGGGCAAAAAAGTGACTTAGAATAATCTTGTTTCAAATGTTCTCCTTTCGTGAAAATAGGTTCTATTATAATAATATTTTGCCTGTATATAGCTCAGACCTCTCTACAGAGGCTTAACTAGAATTTTTGAAGAATATAACTTAGAAGTGGGTTTATTCATATTTTACGACAACAGAGGGGAGCAATTTTAAGAAAAAAACGCCGATAATTATTTCAATTGGTGGTAACTCTGAAAATAATGTGAATTTTTCAAAATTTCTAGCTGAGCCTCTGTAGATAGGTTTGAGCTATATATACAGGCAAATTATTATTATAATAGAACCATCTTTCACAAAAGAAGAACATTTGAAAAAAAAGATTATTCTAAGTTAATTTTTTTGCCAAAATATTATATTTAAATAATTTTTTGTCCTTAATAAATGTCCTTAAAACATTTTTATGCATGTATTCTATTCTGAGTGACACTCAGAGGAACACTGAGTGAACTCTGAATGACACTGAGTGGATAATTTTCATGATATTTAGTGTCACTCAGAATAGAATACGTGCATAAAAATGTTTTAAGGACATTTATTAAGGACAAAAAAAGTATTTAAATATAATATTTTAGCAAAAAATTAACTTAGAATAATCTTTTTTCCAAATGTTCTTCTTTTGTGAAAGATGATTCTATTATAATAATAATTTGCCTGTATATAGCTCAGACCTATCTACAGAGGCTCAACTAGAAATTTTGAAAAATTCACATTATTTTCAGAGTTACCACCCATTGAAATAATTATCGGCGTTTTTTTCTTAAAATTGCTCCCCTCTGTTGTCGTAAAATATGGATAAACCCACTTCTAAGTTATATTCTTCAAAAATTCTAGTTAAGCCTCTGTAGAAAGGTCTGAGCTATATACAGGCAAAATATTATTATAATAGAACCAATTTTCACGAAAGGAGAACATTTGGAAAAAAGATTATTCTAAGTTAATTTTTTGCCCAAATATTATATTTAAATAATTTGTTTTTTCAAAATGTCCTTAAAACAACTTTATGCATATATTCTAATCTAAGTACACTAAATATCTTGAAAATTATCCATTTATGCGCTGTTTTAAAATCACGGTTCCGAACGTAGTCGGATACCTGAAAGAGACTATTTACAGCAAGACTTTCGATTCAACGAGTACAGGCATGAATCGATTCTAAGTAGAGAAAGTCCTTGCAAGTAATATCACAGCATTCACTGATGAGACCAATGAAAAAAATGATTAAGAAACTAGAGCATTGAGAAGTACAATATTTTTAAATATTTTAAATAAAACAAAAGATTAAATTCTAACTTCTTGGTAAAAATACCAACAGATAAAAAGTAGCAAAAATACTAGACTTACTATTTATTAAAATTGATATTTACTCTGATATGTCTTAGGAAACTTTACTGTTGTTCAGTATACATTATTTTATTATCTCGACGTATTTGATTTCAGGCTAAATTTTCGAATAACAATTGTAAAGGCCTATACCATGAGGCAGGGCCGAATCTAGTAGTTTTGCCGCCCCGGACAAAAATGAAAAATCCCGCCCCGCTCTCCAAAGCAAAAAGTTATAATTAAAATAGATGAATTGTTCCCAAACACCTCTCGAATACTTTTTGTGAACAAAAAGGGAGCATGACGTAACAATTATGTATATTATTTTAAGTCTTGAAAATACAAAATAATTCGAAATCAAGAACATGATTACCTGTTATTATTTGAACTGAGTAAAATGTACGCGAAGGAATCACTCATTTCGGCTGGTCAATTTCTTTGAAAAAGAGTCTACTAATGGTGGAGATCACAATTTTTTGTTTTTTCTTGTAGTAACTACAATCGAGACTAAAATAAATCATCTTACGTGGCTTTCTATCTACCAAAAACTTTAATTACCCCTGTCCCCTTTTGGATATCAGAAACCGAATATTGTATGGGTGCAAGAAATGTTCGTTGTGACACCACTCCGGCTTGGGAGAAAGTTACTCGTGAAAGTTGTGTAGACATGTCAAATTTTATGATTTACATGTACTTCCGCCTTGAACCCTTCAAGTTTCAACAGAAAAAAAACTGGCATTAAACATACAGAGTACAAAATAAAGAAATAAGATACGTTAAATAAAATACCAAATTCCCTCCCCCCAATGATACTTCAGAAAGTAAATAAAACTTTTTGTAATATATATAAATATACTAGAGGATCCGAAAGACGTTGTCATGTACACACATCTTAAATTCAAAAATTCCAAATTTTTATGAATAAGCTTTAACAATCTGGACCATTTTGAGTAAAATTGAGTAAAATTTCAAACACTAATTACATCTGAAAGTAATAATTTAATTAACATACGATTTATTTCAACAAAATAATAACACGAAGTGACAAAATATTTTCCTGAAATGATCACAGCACCAAATGTCGGGAAGAACTTGAATTATAATAAAAGATTTTAGAAATATTTGATACTGCGATCGTAGCGCAGTCTGTCGGATCCAAAGTAAAACATTCCAAGATTAACAATCTATAAATAAAAAATTAATTAAATAAGCATTTCTAAGCCGAATTATAATTCTAAGCCATTCTCGAGTCCACTGGAACAGACAAAAATTTTCATCAAAATCGGTCCAGCCGTTTAGGAGGAGTTCAGTTACATACACACGCACAGAAGAATTACATATATAAAGATTATTTGAAAAGATATTAATTAAAAAAGCTAAAAAGCGTGAATCGTCTGCATTTTCGTAACAATAAAGACCGGGTTTGGCCAGTTTGGCTGATAATCAATTTTTCGGCGCCAACTTACGTCTTTTTCAGTTCCTACTATTAGCTCACGATCTCTATACATATTTTATTTGTTTGTTTGTTTATTTATTTATCTTGGTGGAATTTTCAATCGTTAATAAAATACATTTTAAAGAGCCCAATTGAGCTTAAATGTAATGTACATGATTATTTTGGATGACAATACAGTAATTTTTTAATTATAATTAATAAAAATTAATTGATTAAAACGAATTATTTAAAAATTACAAATACAGCCACATTGGCGACTTAGCGACCCTTTTGGTGACTTATATCAAAGTTTGAAAAGGTTTTTCTGACGTGTTAAAGCATTCAGTTGAAAAAGGACATATGTATATACATATTTATATTAATTGCAACTATTTAATAAAAAAATAGCTAAAATAAATATTTTCTTGGTTGATCTAAGTAGGAACTGATTTAAATTTTTTTTATTACTTGTTTATAACAATAGCGTTGTTACAACAATGCAGGTGAATGTTGAGTTTTATTTTTGAATTTTTTTAATTAATATCTTTTTAACTAATTGCGATATCAGACCGAATTGTGAATCTAAATCATTCTCGAATTTTCTTGAACCCACACAAAAATTTCATCGAAATCGGCCCAACCGTTTAGGAGGAGTTTAGTGACATACACACACACACAGAAGATTTATATATATATGTCATGATTTTGAAGACAGAATCAGATTAAAGTTTTAAAAAGGAAGACCTTTATTCGATCATTTGTACATCTGTTCTGACACTCAGAGCAGGGAGGAAAAAGCACGCCATGGTGGTGGTTTCAAGTGGATAACACTTGAAAAACATATGGTAAGTATCGCTGCTTTGAAGATGGTGCTTGCAAGTTAATGCTGACATATGTTGACTGTTAAATCTAACGATTTGGAATTAGACATGTTTATTGGCTAGGTCATATGTTCGGAAGAAATAAATGGGTGATTAGTTTGATACTTGAAAATGGGATCTGAGAAAGATGAGTCAAGTGCTAGATAGGGAATTTAATTTTTTAATCTAATTTAATTATCCTTACATTTGCCCCCCAATTTTTAAAGGGAGTCATGGCGTGGTTTTTCTCTCTCTTTACAAACTTAATCAATTTTCAATAAACACAAAAACAATACATAACATTATTTAGAAAGACATATTAAACACAGTAGAAATATTTAAGCAGTAGTAATACTAAAATCAAAAAACAATACAATAAACGAAACTATAACAACAAACACGGTAAGAACACTTCCAACATGTCAATTGATAAGCATGAATTTCCATACATAAATTGAAGATTAGCTTGTTCAAATCTATTCGACATCTAGAATAAGAGCTCGCGTTTCTCTCCTCCTATTCCTTCATAATAATAGATTCGTATTATAGCTGGTAGATATTTTCAAAAAAATTATGTTGGAAAATAATATATCAAACAATAAGATAGTAAATATAAAAATACATGAAATCATACAAATGTTAAAATAATAATTTTGTATAAAAATCTACTCTGGCGCCATCGTAGTAATACCTTATATTGTTACACACATTTTGCATATATGAAATACATTTTTTAAAAAGATAAAAAAAATATAGACACTAATAAAATGAAATTATTAATAATATGAAAACGGTGTATAACACACAACTTCTATGCACTATCCAACACAATAAACAATGTTTTATTTCATATGCGTTATAAAATATAAAAATTATAAGAATATAAGAGTATAAGAATATAAGAGTATAAGAATATAAGAATATAAGAGTATAAGAATATAAGAATATAAGAGTATAAGAATATAAGAATATAAGAGCTTTTTTAGTCGGAAAAGTGGACTCACTTCAATAATAACTTTTAGTATTTCTGAAAATTTTCACAATATTCTTTGTAACTTAATATCGCATGCAATATTTTGAATCTTTCCGTAACCTTCTAAAAATACGTTTCATAGACAAAAAAATTCTTGAGTTTCTCTTGCATCACACATTCACTAATAAAACTGTATCACCTTACCTAATTTTGAACACATCTCTCTGAGAAATCTGCGTCATCAACTCACAAATGTTCAGGGATGCTGATAAGAAACAATGAGAGGTGTACATATCAAACTAAGCAAGTTTGTCCTCTTAATGTTTCGAGACATATACAAAATTATAATGATTGTATTCTCCCTCATTCACTGTATAATATCCAAAATTAAGCTTCAAGTTATTAAATTAATTTTAATTTTAGATAAGGGAAATTTCAAGAAATAGTGAATCCTGATATATGGCCGGTATATTAAAACACACAATTTCAAAATAAAAAAATTAAATGACATGCAATAAGATTACTGCTGAATAAAATAATTAACAAAACAATTGAATTCAATGAAGAAAAAGAATACAACTTGACTTGACTTTTGTTTCTTATAAAAATCAATATCTCTAGTATTTTTCTCTCATTAGTCCTTTTTCTAAAAACTTAATTTATATCTTTCACTTTAAAACACCAATTGCTACCATAACTGTTAACTCATTCGACATCTTAAGATAAAATTATGAGAAGTATATTAAAATTTCTCAAAATTTTGTATGACAAAACCTATAAACTTTGTTTTCTCAATTAAAATATAAATATCTCATTTAACACAACTATATTATAAAAATTAAATACCATATCATATCATATATTATTCTTTTTTTCGTTAAGTTCTGTTCAGCAAAACTCAGTTCTTCAATGTAATGTTACTAAAATAGAAATATACAATTTAGCTGACCTCCACTTTGAAGCGGCAGAAATCCTTGGTGAACGGTAATCCAGAGGTTGTTGTCACGTTATTTCACCAGTAAAATTTTATTTATTTATTTTTCTTTCAATGTTGGTACTTCACTATTTCACAGTATTACCGTGCAGACTTTCCGGCGAAGAAGATTTTTTCCTTTTATTTTTCTGGCGAAAGGGAGTGACGTCTTTCATCACGGGGAATAAGGGATTCACGCTTTTCTTCTTTTTTTTTTTTTTCTTTTTCTCTCCATTAGAATGTTTCTTCCATTCATGGTAAACTGGATGGCCTCTTCAGCAAAGACAGAATATCGTTCGGCGGTAAACATTGCATTCTTCTCGATGTTAAGAGCGATGTTCTTCCTACGATTATTAGCGCTTTTTTTTCCGTATCATTTTTTATTCTGGCAATCCGACGTCTTCATATACAGGCATATGGTGCATTTGGTGTTCCGTCAAATTCTTCATTTTACTTATTACCGCAGTTGGCGTTCGTTTTTATATTAAAATTATTTTATAAAAACATTAGTTTTTTACGTTAAGATTTGAAATCCATTCGCAGATAAAAATCCTGCCGGCTTTAATTCTGTCATGATTTTGAAGACAGAATCAGATTAAAGTTTTAAAAGGAAGACCTTTATTCGATCATTTGTACATCTGTTCTGACACTCAGAGCAGGGAGGAAAAAAGCACGCCATGGTGGTGGTTTCAAGTAGATAACACTTGAAAAACATATGGTAAGTATCGCTGCTTTGAAGATGGTGCTTGCAAGTTAATGCTGACATATGTTGACTGTTAAATCTAACGATCTGAATTAGACATGTTTATTGGCTAGGCCATATGTTCGGAAGAAATAAATGGGTGATTAGTTTGATACTTGAAGATGGGATCTGAGAAAGATGAGTCAAGTGCTAGATAGGGAATTTAATTTTTAATCTAATTTAATTATCCTTATATATATATATATATATATATATGCAGTCGAACCTCTATATAGCGAACTTTTCTTCGAACCTTGAACATTTCACGATTTTCTTCGTAAAATAATCTCTATAGCGAAGTGCATTTTCTATACAACGAACTTTTTCTTCCGTGATTTAATTTCTTTTCACCCTATTTTTAAAGTATTTCTGAAAATTCCAAGTTATTCTCTCTTTAACATGTTTTATGACACGTTTTGTTAGATCTTTAATCGCCGAGAGCAATAGAATTTTGGATGTTTCATCCAAGAAGTGTAACCTTTAACTCCCGTTGTCCAGTTCGTTAGAAACATTTTTGGTATCCCCTTTCTCACTCAGTGGAGTTATCCCGTGTCTCCGAGATCTAATTATAAAATAATGTATGTTTAATATTACTTTATTGCTTTAAATTAGAAAATATCCTTAAATTTCATTAATATTAATACAAAACTATTTTCTAAAATTCGAAAATACTGTGTATTCTTCGACATTCTTTTTTCTTGTTTTCCTTGCAGTTTTTCTTTCTATCTTTTTTATGGGAAAATATATAAAATAAACATATATTAATTTTAAAAAGGTGTGAATATAATTGCTTTTTTAATGTATAGTGTTTATTAATTTAAAATTTGTTTTATGTGGTTTTTAAAGTATATTAAAAGATGAACCTCTATGTAACGAATTTTCCATGTAACGAACTTTTTCCCGGGATTTAGTGACTTCGTTATATAAAGGTTCGACTGTTTACATATTTCTCAAATTCGATCGAAATGCTGCCCTTAAAATTTGCCGTTCCGGGCAAGGGTTCGGTTTGTTCGGCCCTAGAGCCAACCCTGCGCGAGGTCTCTCTCTTAAAACTAACTTGAAGTTTCCTTTAACATTGTTGAAGAGTGTTACACTCGGGAGAAGGCGAGCACTCAGTATTACTATAAGAGGTCACAAGGGGTGACTGAGTCACCCCCATTCCCTTTTTATGGTTATTTTTATTGTACACGACAAAAATCCATATTCAGTGAATAATTTAATTAAGAGAAAGTATACTTACCTGCTTTTAAGAACATTAAAATTTTCCTTTGATAATTTTAGAAAAATATTAATCACACTGAGCCAAGAAGTTACAAATGTGCGTGACTTAAATAAAGGACACAAATCACAGACATTTTTGGCTAACATTACAGGAATGGTATTTGCAGGCAAAACTGTCATATATTCTTCAAATTATTGCAGTTTTATTGTCCTTAGATGATTGAAGCATCAAATACAAATATCATGTTAAATTTTTTCTTACTTGTATCTTTTTGATAGGGTGAAGTGTGTGCCTTGTGTTACATTTATGGCTTATATTTTCCTTGATGAAGTTCTTTAGGTAGCATTTGAAAATTTCCCTTTCAATTCAAACGTTTCATGTTCATTGCTTTTTTTTAAATTTGCTTTCGCTATCATGATTAACATTCATTGTTTCAGCAGGTTCTTTCCCTTGCTTGATCAGTTTCTATTTTATCCAATAGGATCACCTAGAGGCCCATTTCTTTCTCTCAATTATGTTCATCTTCATTTACAAACCATAATGATTCCTACAACAGAGCAATCAAAATCAATAAAATGCTCATAAGGAAAAAATGTAGCCGGTTCATAGAAAATATTTTGGAACTAAAGTAGTCGCGCGAAAAACTCAGTCAAAACAAGTACCTTAAGACCGTAGAAAACAATTACACTTTTTGAAAAAAAAACTAAAAAACACGCTTTTATAGTGAATCGAACGAAAAAGCAAAAGAATAATTCTTAAAATAAGAATAAAATGATTAACGAGAAAATTAATGTCATCGGGATAAAAGCGTGGGGTGTTCTATATTAACTGTTCTGTTCTGTAGTTCTGTTCCGAAATGCTGAGTTAGTGTAAAAATGGAGTACAAAGCGCGCTCCACGCTTTTACTCCAGTGACATTCATTTTCTCGTTAATCATTTTATTCTTTTATTTTAAGAATTATTCTTTTACTTTTTCGTACGATTCACTATAAAAGCGTGTTTTTTAGTTTCGTTTTTTTTTAAAACTAGAATTTATTTTTAATTTTTTGGTTCAATCTACGATAAAAGCCTGTTTTTAGTTTTTAAAACTATCATTTATTCTTTGTTGAATTTATCCTTGAGTTTGATATTTGGAGCCGGAATTATGTAGCTCCTGGAATTAGTCTTGCTCTTCAATGGATATTAATTAATGGGTCTGAAGGGTATTTATTCTCTCCGCTTACGGGTCCTCGGATGAGCCCCCTATCGTTGTATTTCAAAGATTTTGCATCAAAAGATACAGGTCGTAACTAATAAAAGTGTGTTAAGAAGAAATATTAAATATCAACCGTATTGTCACCTTTTTAACGTATTCCGAAATTTTAATTTGTATCATCACTTCTAAACATATTGTTTTATCAAAATAAAAAAAAAAATATTTAGCAGTTAGAACATAAATTATTTTTATTCCCGTTTGCGGTTTTAGGGTTGCACCTTAATCTTTCAGGCGCTAAATCTGGAATTAGTCGCTAAATCTAGAAATGGCATATGGAATTAGTCGCCAAATATGAAAATGGTTTATGAAATTACTCGCCAAATCTGAAAACGATTTGATGAATTTAATCGCCAAATCTAGAAATCCTTAATTATTAAGATCCTAATCAGGACAGTGGATCAAAAATATGAAATTTCTCGCTGGTATACCCGTTCTTCGCACGGGTGAACTGAAAAATTAACACAGATTGAAGGAAAAAAAAAAGTTTTTAATGAGTTAATTTTATGTGAATTGCAAAATAAACAAAAAAAAAAGCTCTATGCATATCTCAGCTAAACAACAAAAAAAAAAAGAAAAAAAAAAAAACACCTTTGTTAAATTTTAAGTATGTAGATCTAATAGCTGATAAAAGGATTTTTGTTATTTATAATTCCTCGTAACACTCTTAAGAGTCGATTTTCAAATACCTCCCTAAGCTGATCTCAGATCAGCAAAAGTAACACATTGTTAAAAGTTTTGCCTAATGAACGCTTAAAGTAGTGTAAATAATTTATATCTGAAAGTGTAATACATTAATATTACTTTATGTCGTATTTATTTTATGTTAAAGTTATAATATTCGCAAGCAACGCCGTTTCTTAAATTATAATGGCGATTCAATGAAAAACATAGCGAAACGTTAACGATGGAGTCAAGTTGGCAAATGCCTAGCTACTTTCGTAGTTCGAGCTTTATTAGAGCTTTGTAAGACCCGCCGTGTAGGGGAGAAATGCACTACTTTATCCAACCGCATTATGATTTACTGCATTTTTTTTCATACAATATTTTTTTGGATCACTATATTTACAAATTAAGGGATATACATAAACAAAATACTCCACGTTGGAAAATTCAATCCGTTAGAGCTAATAAATTAACTAAAGATATTCCACTGTGTAAAATTAACTATATACACCGTTCACTTAAAATAAGTAGTCAAATATTTGCTACAAAACTATTCGGCTTCTCCGCTAAAATACTCATCATAGAACCCGTGCTGCCATATATCTTGGAAGAGTGGATTTCAAAGAATATTCCTGCTAAGTATTGGTAGAATATTCCTTCTAAGTTTGTGTGGTGTGGTAGTTAGGAGAAGGGGATGCCAGCTCAGGTGTCGTCCACGTCACTTGACCATGGTTCAAAATTACGTGATACATTGCCAAAAGCCCTCGTGTAGCTGAACAGTGCGATGTTAATATTCACTCACTCACATACTCCAAAAAACACAGTACAGTAGTTATAATTATTTTTATACTTAAAAACGCAATATCTGCCTATTCAATTAAAATTATAGCGTTAGAATTAACTAATAACCACAAACAAATTATAAAAATTTGTCCAAATAATGCTGTGTGAAAGAGAAGGTTTATTTACTTTAAGCATCAGAACCGATAAAAGCATTTATTTTGAAAAAAGATGAATTTCTTACTACCAAATATGCATAATAAAATCATAAAAAGAACTTTAAAATAAAGAGAGATTTATAACAACCTCTCCCTTCAAAACTTAGTTTTATTCTGAAATAAAAAAAAATAGGCATTATTCTGATCACAGGAATTAATTAGAAGCGAGCCCCTTGCGTAGCCAAAAAAAAAAAAGAGTTTTTCACAAACAGAAGATAGATATATGCTGTAGTGGGCTTTTTTACAGCGCAAGCCAGATTTGCTTGCAGATAGCAGAATTTTTTCCTACTTACTTGACAAATATCGTTATATTTTGGACACTTTTTACAATTTTTTATAAATTATAGCCTATGCTATAAATTATAGCCTCTGTGTTATTCTGAAGTGTAAGCTATATATATTGCTGTAAAGTTTCATTAAAATCCATTCAGTCGTTTTTGCGTGAAAGACCTACAAACATCCTCACAAACTTTCACATTTATAATATATATTAGATTGTATTGTCATCAGTCCTTGACAAGTGTGCGAGATTTTGAATTAATCTGACCTTTTAAAGTGGGTAAAAATCCAGTTCAAAGATTCCATTACATACAAGTGAAACTTATAAAAAAGTGTTAAAAAAGGTTTGTGCCCCTCCCAAAAAAGAGGGAGAGATGTGACAAATACGTTTTAGTTCCCATGAAAACTCTCATATAGGAGCAAATGACAAAGTCTTTGTTTGCAGATAATCAGTTTTCCCAGAATTAATGATTTCGCAAGCCTGGGGTGACTTTGTTCCCCACGCGATCGCTCCTGGATTAAAAAAGAGAAAGAAATTACACATGATTAGATAATAACACTAATAAAATATTTAATCTAGTAAACAATAGAAAAGAAATTTCACTAGTTTTTGGTTCGAATTGTGCGAACAAGAGACTAATCATTCAGAACTTTTCATCATCCATTAGTGGAGAGGAACGTATCCGGAGCATTTTTCATGCTCTACGAGTAACAAATAAGTTAAGGCTTCATAATTTAGATTTAGGTATTTGAGTTTATATTTCCATTTTACATTGAGCTACTTAGTAAAAATATTTTACATCTTTCTGTGGTGGTTTTTATACCCTTAACGGATATATACGTCTTGTTCAGCAGGTGAATGAATTGCCCCTGGTGGATATAAACGCTTTTCCTAAATACGGTTATTTTACTTGTGCTGCTATCAGTTCAAATATTTCGAACACTTTGGAATGCAATAAAATCGCATTTATAATGTTTGTAACGGATTTATTTATTTTAGAGAAGGATTTGCTTATATATTCCTTTCCTTTTCCCTTTTCATGTACTGCATAAGTGCGTGTGGGAGGAAAACGGTGGCACTGGGGAGTTCAGTAAAGGGGCCAACAGCTCCTTAACTGAATTTACAGTCTGTATAACGAAGTCGCAAAATCCCGGAAAAAAGTTCGTTTTATGGGAAATTCGTTATGTAGAGGTTCATCTTTTAATATGCTTTATAAACCACATAAAATAAATTTTAAGTTCATAAAAATTACATATTAAAAAGTAACTATTCACACGTTTTTATAAATTAATATATGTTTATTTTATGTATCTTGCACATAAAAAAAGAAAGAAAGAAAAACTGCAAAGAAAAAAACAAGAAAAAAGAATGTCGAAGAATGTTTCTGTATTTTCAATATTAAGAAAATAATTTTATACTAAAATTTATGAATTTTAAGGACATTTTATATTTAAAGCATGCAAATAATATTAAACATACATTATTTTATAATTAGAACACGGGGCAGCTCCACTGAGCGTGAAAGAGGATATCGAAGATATTTCTAGTGAACTGGGCCATGGGGGTCAAAGGTTGCACTTCTTGAATGAAACGTCCAGAACTCTATTGCTCTCGGGGAATTAGGATCTAATAAAACCCGGTCAAGATTTATGACCACTATAAAATGTGTTAAACAGAGAATAACTTGAAATTTTTTTCAGAAATAAGGGAAAACAAAAACTGAATCACAAAAGAAAAAGTTCGTTATATAGAAAATGCACCTCGCTATAGCGACGTTATTTTACGAAGAAATGTTCAAGGTTCCAGGAAAAGTTCGATAAATAGAAAAATTCGTTGTATGGAGATTCGTTAGATAGAAGTTCGACTGTATATATATATATATATATATATATATATATACATGTTGGTTCCGAGCCTAACGAGTGCGCAATACTCAGAGTTATCTAAAGAGATTACAAGGGAAAAGATTCCGTTATGCAATTCTTTGTGGAATTTGTGGCATGTTTCACCTATTACAAATCTTGACCAAATTATTTTATCCTTACATAATGTGACTGAACTTAGAAAGAACCTTGTGCTTTTTTTCTAAAAAACTCATTCTAATGTATTGCTTTACAAATATATATTCCTTCAAGGTGTGCATTTGCTTCTAATTGTTCATTTTACTGTTTTTTCAAAGACATTTTATTCATTTCAACTAACGATTTTTAGGAACGGAGAGGAGGGAGCGTTAGAACAACTTCATTCAGAAATCAAACCAGATTTCCCGAACCATTATGTATTTTGCAAATGCATTTCAGAGAACCTCGTACGTGAAAAATGCTCTGACATAGCAACGGTTATTGCAAGACCTGCGCTTATTGCAGCTACATGGAAAGGACCAATGCCGGTAAGTAATTTTTTAGACTAACATATTTCTCATTCAGATGCCCTCCAATGCAGTGATATTCAACCTGCGGCCCACAAGCCTTTTTAAGTGGCCCGGTCAGAGCCCATTGCTCTGAAAAATTCACTTATTTAAGAACAATATATAAAGAATTTGGTGTCAAGAAATCTAATATATTAATTTTGCGCTTTTTGCTGTCGATGTCGTACGAGTACGAATTGATATTCTTTTTCTATTTGTAACGGTTACAGTTTGTAATAACAAACAACAGTGGAGTAGCAATAGTTTTAAAGGTAGAATTAGTTTTTAACTATCGTTCATATTTTGTAAGCGAAAAATATAACCTTTCAAGACGATTAGGAGGTTGACTATTTTGTAGTGAAAACAGACACATGGATCAGTTATTGTTTGATTTGTCACGAAAGTTCTGTATTTAAAAAATATCAATAAATAGGAATCATTCAATGACACATTTCCTTGAAGATCTCTTTCAAGGTGTAATAAATAGGCTTCCTTGAATAATCTTTGTGACAGCAACAAAGTGCTTTCACAGTGGTAACAATGATATCTTATGAAGTTTGCTACATTGTTAATATTCATATGAAACTGTTTACTGATGTAGAAATTGTGAAGGAGTGTTTCTAAAATGCTTTTTATTCAGTGTTAGTGACAACAATAAAAAAAATAGAAATTGAAAAAAGCAAAACAGGGGTTAAAATATTTTGATCCATTTTCCACATTTAACCCCCCCCCCCTTTCTTTATCCTCGTGATGCGGCTGGCTTGGAATAGCTGATATGTGTATGCAGCCCAGCAGAAAATAAGGTTGAGTACCCCTGCTCTAATGGAATCCGCAAGCATTTTCTTAGAAGTAAATTGAATTTCCGTTCTGGAAATCTCTAGGAAATCCAGAAGATTTCCTTTCAATACGAACCAGTTAACAAAAGTTTATAAATGTACAATAATACAAAATCACAGTTCAGGCAAACAGAAGAAAAAAGGTTTAGAAATTCACAGATATAATGTCAACTGAAGCGAATAAAACTAACACTCTCTGTCCAAATTTTGCCCTAAACTCCGATACATTTATGAAATTTTCATAGTTAGTGAAGTAAAGTCTAGAGATATACCTTCAAATAACTACCTCAGGCACTTATATATTAGTTTCGGGTCATTTATATTTGTCACTTAAACAGTGGCATAACGGCGAACATTTGGGCCTCCCTGCAAAGTCAGGTTTTGGGCCCCCACGTTGAATTTTACAAAGGGTAGGCACTTGCGTCAGTCAAGCTTTGGACCCCTTAGAACCCTCCCCCCCACGATGCGGGGGTGTACGTTACGCCACTGCACTTAAATAGGGTAGTGAGATTGAGTTTGGCTATGAAATTTATCCAATGATTCAAGATGCAAAAACAGATTCCAAGCTACAATATTGCTGCCAGAACAATAACATGGCAATATCTAAAAAATTATAAAAAATTAAATTAAATATAAAAATTATATAGAAGTAACACAAAAAAAATATATATATATATATATATATATATATATATATATAGTCTAATTCTCTACAGACAAGAGATAAACATTCACCAATCACATTCGAAAAAAACACAGAGACAGTAAAGAGAACGTACAATGAAAGACACTAGATTAAAAATTATAAAATGGATGCTGCAGTATTATAAACATTGCTGACTTAGGACAGCTAATATATAAATTATATAAAAATGGGGTTGAACATGTTTTTTGGCCAGCCAACCTTCCCCCTTTATGTAACTAATATTGAGCAAAAACCTATTGAAAGTAATGGATAGGAATATCTAAATCCATTACAAAATAGAGGTAACTTGACTAAAAATCGCACTTGAAAATGCAGAGCCCGCGCTAAATCTGAGTGCAATAAATAAGTTATTGCTAGATTCTGGACCCTAATGCAGATTCAAAGCATGTGAATGGCTTAAATGTAGTACGTCACAAAAGTATAAAAAGAACAGAAACAAAAATTAATAAAAGAGTTACGAAAAACCATAACTTTAGAGACACTAGAGTATATATGAATTAAATAATAATAATTAATTTTAACTAATAATAGAATATGGAGGTAACTATAACTATGAAATGTGTAAATTTATAGTATTAAACTATAATTAATCTAAGAATTTTTAATCCTTACAATATTGAATAGTTTTATTCTAATAACTAATAATAAAATGAATTGGGTATTTCTGATTTAAGCAATATTTAGTAAAATGTTTATAGTTATTTATTATTTCTGATTTGATTTTTTTGACACTAGAAATTTATTGCGTTGTATATAATTAATAATAATATTTCTAAACATAAAAATATGTACATTACTCTCCCAATGCGGAGCTTTTATTATATTGAAATTAAAATCTTCTCTTTTATCATAAATATTAGAAACTATCACATTATCTATTAATTTGATATGTATGCCAAGAAAATTTGCTTCATTGTTGTTACTATTTGTCTTTGTATATAAAGGGTGTTTTTTAGAGGTATAGAACTTTAAATTGCAATAAAACAACAATGTATTATTCGATTGACATGAATTTTTTTTATTCGAAAGATAATCTTGTGGCATTACATTTTAAATATGATTTCTTGGATAGGACTGCCACGGCTGGCTCCGATGTAGTCCAATCTGGACGTCCAATTTTGTTTAGCGAATTTTGTTTAGCGATGAAGCGCACTTCTGGTTGAATGGCTACGTCAACAAACAAAACTGCCGCATTTGGAGTGAAGCTAATCCACAAGTGTATGTCGAAACACCGTTACATCCAGAAAAACTGACTGTTTGGTGCGCTTTATGGGCTGGTGGAATCCTTCTTCAAGAACGATGAAGGCCACAACGTTACAGTCAATGGTGATCGGTATAGAGCCATGAATACAAACTTTTTCATTCCTGAATTGAACAATCATGATGTCCAGGAGCTGTGGTTCCAACAAGCCGGCGCAACATGTCACACAGCTCGTACCACAATCGATTTATTGAAAGACACGTTTGGTGACCGCCTAATTTCACGTTTTGGACCTGTGAATTGGCTTCCAAGATCTTGTGATTTAACACCGCTAGACTATTTTCTGTGGGTCTATGTAAAGTCATTGGTCTATGCTGATAAGCCACAAACGCTTGACCATTTGGAAGACAACATTCGCCGTGTTATTGCCGATATACGGTCCCAAATGTTGGAAAAAGTCATCGAAAATTGGACGTCCAGATTGGACTACATCCGAGCCAGCCGTGACAGTTATATGCCAGAAATCATATTTAAAATGTATTTGCCACAAGACTATCTTTCGAATAAAAAAAAAAAAATCATGTCAATCGAATAATACATCGTTGTTTTATTGCAATTTAAAGTTCTATACCTCTAAAAAAACACCCTTTATATACACAGTGGTGGCGAAAATTATGAACGCTTTTTTAAATTGTTATGTTTTTTTAAGTTTGTATGCCTACAAAACATTTTAATCTGTACAAAATGCTAAGCGTTTTATATCATCTTAAAGAGAATTTAATACTAAATTTTTTCAATACAAAAAAGAGCATTCAAATATTTACAACGCAAGAAAAGCTATGCTGCGATAACTGTCGATATACATTAGACACTGATGGTTGCAGTGAGTTATCAGAGCTTAGTGAGGTTGAATTTATTAATTATTACAGCTTCAAATCAATGTTTCATTGAGCTGAAAGTAGTTTTAAGATCTTCCTTTGTTATTACATGATGCCAGGAAACAATTATCTTCTCAATTAGCTTCTTTTTATTTCATGTGTACCTCATTCGGATAATAGTTTTCAAACGGTGCCACAAGTTTTCGATAGGATCGAGATCAGGACTGTTTTCTAGCCAACACAACAACGTAATGATCTTAGAACGGTACCAGTCTTTCAATTACTTTACTGTGAGCGTAAGGAGCAGAATCTTGCTGAAAAATAAATTTTCGTAAATAGATCCCAGTTGGAAGTCAGAAGTTTGGGTTTTAGAATGGTGTCAATGTACTTTATGACATTCAGTGTCCCATCGATTACATGAAGGCGACCGAAACCATCTGCTGATATTCATGACTAAGTGATAAAACTATGTAGGTACTTCACAGTTGCCTGGATACAGTCAGGATCTAGCATTTCTGCTTTTTTACGTCTTACATATTTTAGACTATCACTACCACTAACGATATTTTAGTTTCGTCCCTCTATATAACTTGTGACCAATAATTATTTGTCCAATTAATGCCTTCGATTGCCCACTGTAGTCTTTTTTAGCGCTGCTGTAAGTTGAAATACGGCTTTTTTCGCAGAAATTACCTTTTAGTCTTACATCTGCTAATCTACTCCTTACTGTTTTTGAACTGACAGAAACACCAGCACCGCTCAGATCACTTCTGTTGGATGTCCATGAAAGTCTTTTATCTCTGAAACATGGAATTTTTGTTCTTCTATCATCCACAGATGTGGTGCACCATTTTCGGCCTTTTCCTGTTCTTTCTTCTTTTTTTTTTGAATTTGTCTCTTGACAACTCGAGCAAAACATCCAGTCAGCAAATGTAGTCACTGAACTACCCACCTATTATGTAATTTTAACAAAGGAAATACCACTTTCTCAACACACATGCGTCCAATCTATTCTTTTATTTGATGTCATTGCTTTTGGACTAAATATCATTGTTATTCTGGACAGGAAACTGTTCTGACCTCAATCCTATCGAAATTTACGGCACCGTTTGAAAACTCTTGTCCGAATGAGGTACCCATGAAATAAAAAGGAACTAATTGAGGATATAATTGTTTCCTGGCATCATGTAATAACTAAGAAAGAGCTGCAAACTATTTTCAGCTCAATGAAACATAGATGTGAAGCTGTAATAAAGAATAAACACAACCTCGCTAAGCTCTGATAACTCACTGCTATCACCAGTATCTAATGTATATTGACAGTTATCGCAGCATAACTCTTTCCTTGTTCCAAATATTTTAATTTCCTTTTTTATATTGAATTTTGTATTAAATTCTCTTTAAAGGGATATAAAACATTTAGCATTTTGTGCAACATAAAATTTTCTATAAGCATAAAAACTTTAAAATACATAACAACTTAAAAAAGTGTCCTCAATTTTGGCCACCACTATATATATATACATGTAAAGCAACGTAAACAAACTCATTCCCATTATTCGAAAAAGAAACAGGAATGTTTAAGTTTTTTTTAAACATAAATATATTTGAAGATATGTTTTTATATTTATCTAGCACTACTGATTTTAAATATGATGTTCCTTTATGTAATAATGTCAGTATGAAAATAAATACTGTACCTTCAAAGTACACATTTTTATCAAAGCTTTGAAAATTGGAAAAGGGATTTTTATAGTGAAGTATCAAATTTTACCAATCTATTTCCGTTCCTTTTATCAACAGCTAACTACTAACTCAACATAAATAATTTTTAATAACCTTTTTCAGAAATAATTTTTTTTTAACAAAAACATATCACAGTAATTAGTGGAAAGCATTTTGTATAAAAAAATATCGAGACATATATGAAAAAAAATGGTCAAAGTATTATGATATATGAGTGCAATACGAATTTGCGAACACAAATGATATTGTTACGTAGAGCAGGGTTCAAGGATTTTATGCTGTTTGCAAAGAGCAAAAGAGTTCTTTAAAAGTGATGGAAATTTATTTTGCAAAAACAATCCTTAGAAATGGAGGTTACAGCAGTAAAATTTGTAAAAGAAATCCCGGAAGGCCTTTACACCTTCTGAAACACAGCGACACAACCATCAGTGTCTAAAAATGCAAATACGATAAAGATTATTCGCATGTTCTCGCTCGATAGTTACAACTAATCGCTAGTTGACTCTTCAACAGTCAAAACAATACTGACTCAGTTTCGGCGAGCGACTTCTATTTATAGGCTTCATGGTTGAAAGATCCACTAACGTAATAGATCGTGATGTAATTAGATTTCTCAGTAATTTCCAGAAGCATCCGTAGCGTCACCAACTACCAAAAAGGGTCACCAACATTGTCACTAAAAATGAGACCGAATTCGCTCAATCACTCTCAATTTCGCCAAGTTTCTCTTGAATCATCATTATAATGTAAGGAATGGCGTTGCTTGCGAATATTGCAATTTTAGAAACAGATAAATGCAACTTAAATTAATATTTTACTACGCATTCCAGATATAAATTATTTACACTCTTTTAAGGTATCCGACTACGTTCGGAATCGTGATTTTAAAAAAGCGCGTAAATGGATAGTTTCATGATATATAGTGTCAATTAGAATACATGTATAAAATTGTTTTAAGGACATTTTGATAAAAAAATTATTTAAATAGAGTATTTCGGCAAAACATTAACTTTGAATAACCTTTTTTCAAAATGTTTTCGTTTTGAAAAAAATGCTTCTATTATAATAATATTTTGCCTGTATACGGAGGCCAGACCTCTATACGGAGGCTCAACTATGATTTTTGAAAAATTCACATTATTTTCTGAGTTACAACCCATCGAAATAATATTATCGGCTTTTTTTTTCTTAAAATTCTCCCCTTGTTGTCGTAAAACATGGATAAACCCATTTCTAAGTTATATATTTCAAAAATTCGAGTTGAGCCTCAGTACAGAGGCCTGAGCTATATTATTATAATAGAAGCATTTTCCACAAAAAGAGAACATTTTGAAAATTGGTCATTCTACGTTCATTTTTGAAGAAAATATTGTACTTAAATAATTTTTTATTGTATTACTATTCTTAAAACAATTTTGTATACATTTTCTAATCTAAGTGACATTAAGTATCATAAATATTATCCATTTATACGCTTTTGCAAAATCATGGTTCCGAACGTAGTCGGATACCTTAAGTACTAATTAAACAAAATTCGTAACAATATACTCAAAATTTTAATGAGTTCAATTACTGAAAGTTTCTGCTAAAATTGTTTTCGAGTTATCGGAACAATGCTATAAAAGCGTCAAAAAACCAAGCATACCTCTATAGGGGAATCAGTTTTAATATACACTTTAATCAGGAACATCATCAAAAACTAGAAAAGGATTAACCTTACAAATGACTCATGCAGTGCGTAGAATAAATATACATACATATCAGATCTGTAGGTTGCGCTGCCATTCCAAAAGATGGCACTCACTTCGATAAAATAATTCGACACGATCAATAGTTGCAGCTGAAATTAAGCCGCATTGAATATCATAAGAAGGGAAACTCTCTGCAATATTTATTAACATTTAAAAAATATTATTAGTATGACACAAATTCCATTTTATTTTAAATATTTCTTCCAGTGTCTCCAGAACTAACCTTTATCTCCAAAAACTTCGCTAAAGAAACTATTTTTTCTGCCGTTTATTCCTCTAAAAAACCGATTTTTGAAAAATTAATTTTTACTTTTAAGTACACACTGACGGGCAAAAAATAAAGATGTAAATTGATTTTTTTTTATTGTAACGTTGAGCAAAAGAATACAAAATCGACACAAAAATTACTGTTGGGTCCCCAAAAGTAAGAATTGTATTGGAAAATCATTCAGAACTTTCTAAAAAGAGCATAAAAGTAATAAAAGAATCCTTTGAAAAATTATCTTCGAGCACAATTGGACAGATTTATGACCGAAAACCAAAACGACAATAAGGTTGTTGATTGGCATGAAAAAATACCCATCCTTTAGAACGGGACATTATCAACCCTGCTGCGCAAGATTTAGTTTGTTGTGTGTGGGGACTCCCACTTAATATACAATATTTACTCAAATCTAAGCTACCATCAATTCCATGCCACTCCCCAAAGTCTCTACACACCTTTGACAAAAAGTGCCATCGCTTCTAAGCCGCATCCTGATTCTCTTAGAACAGGAGTGGGCAGACTTTTCCAGTGTACGGTCTACTTCTAATTTTTTCATGGTGTCGCGGTTCACCCAGTGGCGTAGGTGTGGTGAGCTGAGATAAAGGTCTACATTTAATATAACTTAATAATAAATACGGAATATGTACTTATCTACATAACTACAATAAAATACTCATTTAAGACAGCGTTTAAGGTATCCAACTACCCTAAAATCATGATTTTTTTTTAAATATGGACAAATTTGTTTTATTATTTTATTTTATAGGCCATCTTATCTGCTTCATAAAAATACCAATTTTTTTTATTTTCAATTCTCTAGAACAAAAACTACAAGTGTTCTAGTAAAAGCAGATGCCTTAACTTTGCATAAGATGCCAAACTTTAAAATGCGTTTTACTCGAAATGTGTTTTTTTTTCTCGAAAAACTCAAACCGGGACAGCGATTGCTTAAAAATTTTTTTTAAATAATCTGCTGAAATTTTTTGTCTATGTTTTGTATAACAGTGGAAGTATTTTAACCTTAAAATTAATCAATCATTGTATTATTACAAAATTTAAAGTTTCTTATGTAAATATAATCACTGTTTTTTTAAGCAATTTCATATAACAACTAAGATAAAGTGCTCTAGTTTTTGTAAAAATTAAAATATCTCTTATCCTGAAGGTCACTTCAAAAAGGAATTGCAAAGTCATACATCAAAATTGAAAAATTGAGGATTTGTTGATTTACTATTTGTACAGAGCGGGCCCCGTTTATGCAATATTTTGTCAAATTTTACCCATTTTCTCCCACTTTAGTAGTAATAATTTATTTTTCAATTCTTAATTTTAGTCTTTTTTTTCTTAAAATGTACTAAATAAATCTAAAAACCACAAAAAAAAAATCTCCATACATCCATTATTTAAAAAAAGTTGTCGCAAGTAGTCGACGCAAGATCCAAACATATTAATAACAGCCGCAAATATAATAATATCAAATGATGCATTTACTACGAAACAATTCAAAATTCATTAAAAAATAAAACATGTTCATCTAAAATTAGTGATCCTAGTCAGGGGCGTAACGAAGAAGATTAGAGCCCCTTGCAAAGTCGGGTTTCGGGCCCTATCGGATCTTACAAATATTGCAAAACCATAACGTGACATAGGCTTTGAGCCCTCCACTATGCGGGGGTAGTAAGGGTGTACGTTATGCCACTGCTCCTGGTTAAAATCAGTAGAATATTTAGATACTGTCATCCAATCTTGAATGCTTCGATATAAATTTACTAAAAGCTAATCCTTAGGCGGTCACCCCAACATACCTTTGTAGTCCACCGGTCGACCGCGATCGACGTAATGCCCACCTCTGTTTTAGTATATCCGTTATTTAAGAAATTTAAAAAAAAAAACTAATGAGGAAAAAAAACAAGAAGTTAATGATTTATTTATTTTATCAGTGTTAAAAACTTTCATATACATAGATATGAACCTATAGCTATTTTTTCCGTCAGTATCATGTTTTGAAAATGATTCATCACTCCCATTGTCACAGCTGACTTCGGAATTATTGCTGGTGTCGCCATTTTTCCCCACGGCGTAGTCTTCCATGCCCTCCAATGCATTTGTTATGCAACATTTTTTTTATAAGAATGTATTAAAGAAGAATTTTAAGGAATTATTTAAGACTGTTGAACATATTTATAAACAAAAATTATATAATCTTGTTAACACCATCGACAGATATTTGTTTCATCAGTGTCAAATTTTCAGTGGCCACTACTCTGTTTTTTTTTTCTGCATTCAAACTGCCTCACTTTTCATTCTTGCGTCCCAGTGAACTCGTAATGATAATATCGTCGATGTTTTTGATGTTTAGGTGATTAAAAGAAGCCATATACAAATAAAAATTTTCTATATACGGGCATACTACGACGTTTAGGAATGACTGAATACAGGAGATGAACTGAGGAATGGGATAAGTCATTGATACAAGTGGCCAGAAGGAACGATTACATTTTTCCTTTTTTCAAAACTGGTGGAAACTCAATTTTTCTCTCTCAACGAATGTTTTGCTTTGAATTCTAAGCCGCCCCTGATTTTCAGTAACATTAACACTGGAAAAGAAGGGCGGCTTGGATTCGAGTAAATATGGTAAGTGTATATTATAACTAATCTACTTCTTTCACGTACCCCCAAGAATCCCTCAGCGTACCTCTTGGGGGGTACGTGTACTAAACTTTGCTTGGAGACCACCGATTTAGATCGTCTGCCCTCCTAAGTTAATAAGTTCTCAATGAGCCTGTTGAGATATTTATACTCATTCATTTATAGCGCTAATTGTGGCTTCGTCATCGTTGCTGGTGACCGATGATGGGCTGCCAAGCGTCTCTACAGAGCATCTTCTTATGTACTTGATTGGATTTAGATTTGGGGACCTTGCTAGCTAATACAGTGTTTCTCAAACTGTGGGGCGCGTCTCCCTAGAGGGCGTGATAACCCTACGAGGGGGGCGCGAGCAAATTGAAAAGTCGAAAACGGAAGATTATTTTAAATAATTATTAACTTACTGAAATTAAACAAACAAATACATATTGACATAATAAAAAATAAAATACTTGCATTTACACTATAATACATGTTGAGAGCGCCTTGCCACTTGTTGTATCGCTTGTACCACATCGCTTCGCAAATGCCGCGAAGTGAAACGAAGTGAACTTGGGGTGTGCCCACGCAAAAAGAGAGAGCGTAAACAACATGACGAAGAACCGTTGTAATAAATAGAGTTAAAATACAGTCCACTGAGTCACTGATTGAGTTAAATCAAGTTAATTTTAAACAAAGCTATCGATGGGCCAAAACATGATCCTAGCTAGCCGGAGAAATCGGCAAAAAATATTAGTATGTGGTGATGATTACTATTATTGAGAATTGTATTAAGCGTTCGGAGGATTCGAGAAATGGTCATGGTCTCTGGTGAAAGAAGTCCTGGCATTGAGGTGAGAGCAAACTTGTTCCTATGAGTTTTGAGTAAGGAATTAATTTGAATCTCAGTAATTAAGTCACTTTGAGTGTTGAGTAAGGAATTAATTTGAATCTCAGTAATTAAGTCACTTTGAGTGTTGAGTAAGGAATTAATTTGAATCTCAGTAATTAATTTACCATGAGTTTGTTAAAATACAGTCCGCTGAATTGAATCAAGTTAATTTTAAACAGAGCTATCGATGGGCCAAAACAGGATCCTAGCTAGCCGGAGAAATCGGCAAAAAATATTAGTATGTGGTGATGATTACTATTATTGAGAATTGTATTAAGCGTTCGGAGGATTCGAGAAATGGTCATGGTCTCTGGTGAAAGAAGTCCTGGCATTGAGGTGAGAGCAAACTTGTTCCTATGAGTTTTCAGTAAGGAATTAATTTGAATCTCAGTAATTAAGTCACTTTGAGTGTAGAGTAAGGAATTAATTTGAATCTCAGTAATTAAGTCACTTTGAGTGTTGAGTAAGGAATTAATTTGAATCTCAGTAATTAAGTCACTTTGAGTGTTGAGTAAGGAATTAATTTGAATCTCAGTAATTAATTTACCATGAGTTTGTTAAAATACAGTCCGCTGAATTGAATCAAGTTAATTTTAAACAGAGCTATCGATGGGCCAAAACAGGATCCTAGCTAGCCGGAGAAATCGGCAAAAAATACTAGTATGTGGTGATGATTACTATTATTGAGAATTGTATTAAGCGTTCGGAGGATTCGAAAAATGGTCATGGTCTCTGGTGAAAGAAGTCCTGGCATTGAGGTGAGAGCAAACTTGTTCCTATGAGTTTTGAGTAAGGAATTAATTTGAATCTCAGTAATTAAGTCACTTTGAGTGTTGAGTAAGGAATTAATTTGAATCTCAGTAATTAAGTCACTTTGAGTGTTGAGTAAGGAATTAATTTGAATCTCAGTAATTAATTTACCATGAGTTTGTTAAAATACAGTCCGCTGAATTGAATCAAGTTAATTTTAAACAGAGCTATCGATGGGCCAAAACAGGATCCTAGCTAGCCGGAGAAATCGGCAAAAAATATTAGTATGTGGTGATGATTACTATTATTGAGAATTGTATTAAGCGTTCGGAGGATTCGAGAAATGGTCATGGTCTCTGGTGAAAGAAGTCCTGGCATTGAGGTGAGAGCAAACTTGTTCCTATGAGTTTTGAGTAAGGAATTAATTTGAATCTCAGTAATTAAGTCACTTTGAGTGTTGAGTAAGGAATTAATTTGAATCTCAGTAATTAAGTCACTTTGAGTGTTGAGTAAGGAATTAATTTGAATCTCAGTAATTAATTTACCATGAGTTTGTTAAAATACAGTCCGCTGAATTGAATCAAGTTAATTTTAAACAGAGCTATCGATGGGCCAAAACAGGATCCTAGCTAGCCGGAGAAATCGGCAAAAAATATTAGTATGTGGTGATGATTACTATTATTGAGAATTGTATTAAGCGTTCGGAGGATTCGAGAAATGGTCATTGTCTCTGGTGAAAGAAGTCCTGGCATTGAGGTGAGAGCAAACTTGTTCCTATGAGTTTTCAGTAAGGAATTAATTTGAATCTCAGTAATTAAGTCACTTTGAGTGTTGAGTAAGGAATTAATTTGAATCTCAGTAATTAAGTCACTTTGAGTGTTGAGTAAGGAATTAATTTTGGGTCTGAGTAATTAATTTACCATGAGTTTGTGTACTTAATTAATTATGAGTTTTGTGGAATTAATTCATTTTGAGATTTAAGTAATTAAGTCATTTTGAGTATTGTGATTTAATGAGTAACTTAGTCCCTTGAGTATTGTGACTTAATCCCTTGAGTATTGTGACTTAGTCTTTTGAGAATTTTGATTTAATTGAGTATTGTGACTGAGTCCTATGAGTTTTGTGATTTAGTTCTTTGACTATGGTGATTTATGCATTGTGTGTGAACATTAGTTCTTTGAGTATTGTGATTTAGTTCTTGAGCATAGTGCCCTTTGAGTATTGTGAACACTTAATTCTATGACTATTATGAGTCCATGAGTATTGTGAGAATATATAGTTATTTCTAAGAGTATTGTTTGAATTGAGTAATGTGTGTGTATATATATATATATATATATATAGTTCGCTGAGAGAGAGAGTATTGTGAACAATTAATTCTATGAGTATTGTGAGAATAGTTAATTCTATGGGTTTTGCGATTGAATATTGTGATTTAGTCCTTTGGGTATTGTGATTTAGTTGAGTATTTTGTGAATATTTAATTCTTTGTGTATTGTGGATATTTAGTTTTTTTTTAATATTGTGTGTGCATATTTAGTTTTTTTTAATATTGTGTGGAACTTAGTTTTTTGAATATTATGTGTGGATATTTAGTTTTTTGAATATCGTGTGTGGAGATTTAGTTAATTGAGTATTGTGTTGAGATTTAGTTTATCGAGTATTGTGTTGAGATTTAGTTATGGAGTAATGTGTTGAGATTTAGTTTATGGAGTATTGTGTGGAGATTTAGTTTATTGAGTATTGTGTGGAGATTTAGTTTATTGAGTATTGTGTGGAGATTTAGTTTATTGAGTATTGTGTGGAGATTTAGTTTATTGAGTATTGTGTGGAGATTTAGTTATGGAGTATTGTGTGTGGAGATTTAGTTATTGAATATTGTGTGTGGAGATTTAGTTATTGAGTATTGTGGGTGGAGATTTAGTTATGGAGTATTGTGGGTGGAGATTTAGTTATGGAGTATAGACTAATTCCTCAAGTTGAAGTTAGTTTTAGTATCGGTGAGTTTAGGGTCGCTTTTGAGTTTTAGAATTATCTTCTTGAGAAAGTGTGTAGAGTTAGAGCAAAATGTCGCCAGTTGTAAAATTAAATAGGGATGAGCTGAGGCTAGTGGCTGAGGAAATAGGTTTGTTAGGGTTCATGTACGCCACTAGATGGCGCTATTTAAATTATAAGGTGTGTACTATTGTTTACGCGGGAGAAGTAGAAAAGAACGTTTGGAAGGAGGCTGTACGGGCCATTCGCTCTATGTTAGCGATACTTTTTTTATATATAGTGTTTTATATATATATATATATATATATGATAATGTAAAAACAAGAAATTGAAAGAGGCTGTGCGCGCCATTCGCTCAATGTTAGCGATATTGTTTTATAAATATTGTTAAAATAAAGCCATTTGAAAGACATCAACATAAAAATTGGAGGCACCAGGACGAGATGCAAAGAGATAAGTTATTTTGAATAATATTTTTGATATTTGAAACTGTTATTAGGACTTATAGTGCATAGAACTAATTTGAATGAAAGAACTGAATTATTTTTGATTTCATGATTTTACTGCATATTTTTTATTATTGATTTGGATATTTTGGTGAACAAATTTTTTATATGAGTGAAACAGAGAAAGCTCAAATGGCTGAAATTCGAGCAGCCAGAGGTCGCGTAAAGTCATCTTTGACCAGGCTAGAAAATACTTTTGATGAGATAAATACTCGAAATGAAATTTCTATTCGGTTATCCATATTGGATGACTTATTCAAAGAATTCGAACGATTAGATTTGAGTGTAGAGGAATCTGAACTCCAAGAGTTCGAAGAGAGATACTTTTATTTGAATGCAAAATTTAATGATATATTAAATGTTCGGAATCAAGGTAGAACACAAAATTCAGTAGCGAGTTCAATTACTTCGAACTCAAATGTTGGTAATTTTAGGTTACCAAAATTGAGTATACCACAGTTTGATGGTCATTTTAAGGACTGGATAAATTTTAAAGATTTATTTGTTTCCACTGTGCATTCACAAGTGTCAATATCGAACGTTGAAAAATTCCAGTATTTGAAAGGTCTACTTACTAATGAGCCAGCTTCGTTAATTAAGCATATGCCTATATCTAATGATTCGTATGAAGAAGCTTGGCAAAAATTGTTAGATAGGTATGACAACAAAAAACAAATTGTTCAGTCATTAATTAAAACGTTTTTGGATCAAAAACCTATTTCCGAAGCTAATTGTTTTAATTTGCGTAAATTATTGACACGAGTGATGAATGCCTAAGAGGGCTTAATGCTTTAGGTGAGAAAGCTTCTAGTAAAGACTGCTGGTTAATTTATTTATTATTACAAAAACTAATCCAGAAAGTAGACGTTTATGGGCTATTAAATCATCTGAAGAAGAATTTCCAAACATGAAAGCTTTCCTTGATTTCCTAAACGTGAAGTGTTCTTCTTTAGAATTAATGTTAAATAATGAATCTGAATGTAAAATTCCGATAAGAAGTAATTATGCAAATTCTAATATAGAAAATGATAAGATCTTAAAATATTTGAAATGTAAAGGAACACACACCCTTTATTTAAGTGTATTCAATTTAAGAGCATGGATGTTAATTGTAGAAAAAATTTTGTAAAACGTTTTTCATTGCGCCTTTTATGTTTAAATAATCATAAATATAAATCTTGCCCAAATAACCATTTAAAATGTTCTCTATGCTCTTCGAAGTTCCACAATACTCTTTTACATGAAAAAAGGCCCAACGGAAACGCGTTGTTTACAAATTCGTTACAGGGTAATGAAACTTCACAGGGGGAGGGAGCTAACGCAGGGACTCTCAGCGAAGCGAGTGAGTTCAAAGGTCAAGCGGGAGAATCGCAGATTTATTCTGGGGCTTCGGTGAACAGTGAATTAAATCTTTCTTTTCTGCCCACAGCAAATGTAAAGATATTTTATAATAATAATTCTAATGAATCATTTATCTGCCGAGCATTATTAGATTCTGGGTCTGAATGTTGTTTTATCTCAGAAAGAGTTGTAAATATTTTAGGATTAAAAAGAAAAAGCAGTAAAATTTCTCTTCGCGGGGGTTACTGCAGGTCAAACTAAAGGCTGCGTTGATGTGGTTATCGGATCAAGAGCAATTGAATAAAATAACGCAAAAATTCCCAAATGTAAAATCTAAATCCTCTGGAAAACACATAAAATTAAACATTGATTGCCACGAAGACCATTATAAACTCATCAATTTTATGGATGAGGACAGAGATATAGAATTCTATGTAATATAAAACCAAAAGAAACCAGACCCATTAAAGTTGTAGTAAAAGGATTACCCAGATGCACTAAAACTAATGATATTATCTCTGACTTAATAGATCAAGGTTACACTGTTGACAGTGTTAATCAATTGATCTCCAAAAGAACTAAACTAGAACTCCCCTTTTTTTTCATAACAATGCCCAGAAATGAATTTAATTTAACCGTTTTTGACCTTACCCACTTGGGCTTCATGCAAGTTAAAATAGAAGGTTATATATATATATATATATATTCCGTACACGGAACCACGCAATGCTTCAATTGTAACAATTTCTTTCATACCGCAGCCAATTGTCACATGATCACAAGATGCTTAAAATGCGGCAAAGAACATCCAACAAAAGACTGCGACATTAAAGAAAGGCAGGAAAACCCCTATTGTATCAATTGCAACGCGTACGGGCATACTGCCTGTTACACCAAATGTCCTAATTTCCCTAAGCCGAGAAAAGGTTCCCCACTTGTAAACAGAAATAGCAAAAAGTTCACCAGTAATAATGTGGTTGAAGGAATTTCCTTCGCCAACATGGTTTCTGGAAACAAAAATAACAACGACTCTCCCCCTCCAATAATAATAATAATAACAGGTCGGAAAGACAAAGTACTCCCCGAGCTTCCCCCTCTAATGAAATTAATACCTCTGACTTCCAAGACATTATAGATCTCTTTAAAATCTTAAGCAATATCTTTAAGCAATTCCCTAAGTTAAAACAAATTCTCCCTGATCTCAAGAAAACCACACAATGACTTTAAACAGCAAGCACTAATGTTAATGGATGCGTTTATGGACTAATTTTTTATTTCTCCATACTCCATCTTTTTAAAATAATGTTCTAAAATTCCAAGTTTTAACTTTTTTCTTCCTAAAACCGATCGGGCAATTTTTCTTTAAAGTCCAATGCTCACTCATCCAATCGTGTTCCCACTTTTAACCTCCTCGTACGCCATTGGTCCCTCACGTACTGGCCACACCCCTTCAACCACCGAACCAGGAACAACAGCGCGAAGGCACCCTAAGATCCAGATATGGGATGGAGGAATCTGTCCAGGTTCCAGTTCCCAAAATAAAAGTCGGAAGTCTGTTATCGGATCACAGTCTTCGAATAAGCGTTTGGAAGTGAACGCTTTCATTTTAAATAAAGTCACTTCACAAATTCCTTCGGAGTTTTTGGATGTGAAGGATTTGGATTACTTGAAATCGATTCCTCTTTCAGATGAGGAATTTATGAGTCCTAAAGAATGTGATATAATTTTAGGATCTGATTGTTTTTTTGATATTCTTCGCAGTGGAAAAATTGTTGGTTCTAAAAATGAACCCATTGCACAAAGAACTATGTTTGGATGGGTTGTTGCAGGAAAACTTAATGTTAAAAATAAGGAACCGCATGAATTATATTCTCATTTTTTAAGTACTGAAAATGAATTAAATACCGATTCGCTTCTTCAGAGATTTTGGGAAATGGAGGAATTATCCGTTAAAAAACAATTTCTATCCGATGAGGAACAATTTTGTGAAAACCATTTTAAATCAAATTTTAAATATAATGATGAGGGTAGATTTGTAGTAAAATTACCGATATACAGAGACACCTCACGGTTGGGTAACACTAAAGGAATAGCAATTTCTCTCGGTTGCTTGCAATGGAGAGAAGATTTCAAGTAGATAAGGACTTTGAAAGGCAGTATAAAAATTTTATGATAGAATACGAATCATTGGGGCATATGATACCCGTGAAAAACAATGTGAAATCTATGGACTCAAAATTTTATTTTCTTCCTCATCATGCTTTTATGAAAGGTGACAGTGTTTCAACGAAATTACGTGTTGTATTTGATGGCACTTGTAAACCTTCAAATGGAAATTCTCTTAATTCAATTTTGGGAATAGGTAAAATGTTACAGCCTGAACTATTCACGATTTTAGTGAAATTTAGATTGAATGAAATCGCTTTTTCCGCTGACATCCAATAGATGTATAGACAAATACTAATTGATCAAGAAGATCAAAATTTTCAGCGCGTTGTGTGGAGAGAATCAAAAAACTCTCACATACGGGAATATAAACTGTGTACGATAACATACGGTACAGCATCAGCACCGTATTTAGCTACTCGCTGCTTGTTTCAAACGGGGTTAGATCTAGAAAGAGATGATCCTGCTGTTTCATCCCTTATAAAGGAATCTTTCTACATCGATGACTTAATGGCAGGAGCCCCTTCGAGTGAGGAAGCAGTCTCCTTGATAAAAACACTTTCTAGCGTACTAGAAGCAAGAGGATTTCATTTAAGGAAGTGGTGGTCCAATTCATCAGAAGTACTTTCCCGTATTTCCTCAAACTGGGTAGGAGATAGTTCGAATTTGGAAATCCATCCTGATGAATGCTCCAAGGCCCTAGGACTTACCTGGAATTCCATGAAGGATATCTTCATTTTCAATTTAAAAGTAAATTTTCTGGACAATATCACTAAGCGTTCTTTCCTGTCACAATCGGCAAGATTGTTCGATCCTCTCGGTTTCCTGACTCCCTGTACCGTGTCTATGAAGATTTTTTATCAACAGTTATGGCTGTTGAAATTAGATTAGGACAGTCCTCTTCCAGAAGCACTTGCAACGAAATGGAAAACATTCCAGAAGGAGTTTGAACAAGTTTGTTCAATCCACATTCGCAGGTGGATCCACACTGCTAGCCAACAAATAACTCTGCATGGTTTTTGTGATGCGTCTGAGTTGGCCTATGCATCGGTCATCTATGCTGTGCAGCCACAAGCCGATGTAATACCAAGGTGACTCTTTTGGTGGCTAAATCGAGGGTGGCATCTCTAAAGTCTGTATCAATTCCAAGATTGGAGCTCAACGGTGCACTGTTACTTGCACGCCTTTATGCAACCTGCAAGAACATCTTGAAGGAGTATGATGTTCACTTCTATGCATGGACTGATTCCCAAGTGGTTTTATCTTGGCTGTCTTCTCATCCAAGGAACTGGAAGCCTTACATTGCCAATAGAACATCCGAAATTTTGGACTTGGTTCCAGCAGATAGTTGGCGTTACGTGCCTACCAAGATGAATCCAGCTGACATTGCATGCAGAGGTTTATCACCTAAAGAACTTCCCACATGTGTTCTATGGTGGGAAGGCCCTCAATGACTTTCCTTTGAGATGGATTCTTGGCCTATGCAACCCAAGAGAAATGATCAGACTAGTTCAGTGTCAAAGGAAAGAAAACGAACAGCTTTTAGCTTCCCTGTGGCTGTCAACTGTGACTTTATTGACTCTTTATTTTTAAAATTCTTATCATTTACTAAGATAATTGATATTCTTGCATTCTGTTTTAGATACATCACAAACTGTAAAGCTAGAGTTGGCAAGATGAAAAATTTAGATTCCAAGGGTAAATACCATGTCCCTCCTTTAACCACATATGAAAGGAGGCAGGCAAGTAATAAAATTTTCTTGTATATTCAAAATTTATTCTTTAAAGAGGAAATCAGTTGTATTAAAGCTAATAAGCCTGTAGTAAAAAAAAGTATACTATCTGCTCTTTGTCCTTTTATTGACAAAGACGGTTTAATTCGAGTAGGAGGTCGACTTCGAAATTCGACACTTCAATATGGTGCTAAGCACCCAATCATCTTGCCAAATCAGCATGAAATTTGTAAATTAATTGTAAATATGTATCATATTTTATATTTGCATGCTGGATGTACCGTATTATTAAGTATTATTAAGCAAACTTATTAGATTATTGGTTTAAAAAATAGTGTAAAAAAATGTATTCATAAATGTATAGTATGTTGTAGGTATCGAGCAACTACATCCAAGCAATTGATGGGTGATCTACCAACTCATAGGGTTACTCCCAGTAGTCCATTTTCTGTTTGTGGCGTAGATTATGCTGGCCCCATCAATATTTTAAGATATAGAGGTAGAGGAGCAAAGACTACTAAGGGATATATAACTCTTTTTGTATGTTTTGTTACCAAAGCTCTACATTTAGAACTAGTGAGGGATCTCACTTCTGAGGCTTTTATTGCCTCCTTGAAACGCTTTTGTGCTAGAAGAGCACCTAAGCACATTCATTGTGATAATGGTACCACTTTTGTTGGTGCCAGAAGAAAATTGCAAGAAATATTTAAATTTGCATCAAAACTTAATGAAAATGAACACTTTTGCTATTTTCTATCTCAAGTGAATATAGAGTGGCATTTTAGCCCTCCAGTGAGTCCTCATTTTGGAGGATTATGGGAAGCAGGAGTTAAGAGTATTAAGTACCATTTAAAAAGGGTAATTGGAAACACAAATTTAACTTTTGAGGGGTTCAGCACTTTGTTAACACAAGTAGAGGCAATTCTGAACTCAAGACCTCTAGTCTCTTTGGATTGTGACAATGATCCAGACAGTTTAAATATTTTAACTCTTTCTCATTTTCTCATAGGTGAGGTTATTACCTCTTCCCCTGAGCATACCAATGATGATAAACTTTCTCTTCGCTCCCGTTGGGATATTGTCCAAAAAATGAAGTTAGGTTTTTGGAGAAAGTGGAAAATTGATTATCTGAGTAATTTGCAAAACAGAACTAGATGGAAATCTCCTAACAACAATTTTAAGGTTGGAGAAATTGTAATTATATTAAGGAGGATAACATTCCTCCAGCAACCTGGCATTTAGGTAAAGTAATTGAAACGCATCCAGGTAAGGATGGTGTGGTAAGAGTAGTAACTCTTAGAACTGTTAAAAGTCGATTTAAAAGACCAATTCATAAGCTTTGTAAACTTCCTCTACATCAAGAATAACTTCTTGATGGGGGGGAGTATGTTTGGGTTCATGTACGCCACTAGATGGCGCTATTTAAATTATAAGGTGTATACTATTGTTTACGCGGGAGAAGTAGAAAAGAACGTTTGGAAGGAGGCTGTACGGGCCATTCGCTCTATGTTAGCGATACTTTTTTATATATAGTGTTTTATGATAATGTAAAAACAAGAAATCGAAAGAGGCTGTGCGGGCCATTCGCTCAATGTTAGCGATACTGTTTTATAAATATTGTTAAAATAAAACCATTTGAAAGACATCAACAAGGTTTGACTGTGCCACGGGATGCAAAAATGTTTTATTTAAAACGGTTAATTGAGGAGAGTGTGTTTAAAGAAGATTATGAATTTGTGAAAACAGTGATAGAGCAAGTGGTAGAAAAAAGTAAAACCCAAAAATCCAAGCTGAACAGTCAAATAGAGCTAGAACGCCTTAAATTGGAAAGAGTTACGGTGGAATTAAAATTAGCAAAATTAAGGAACAGTGCAAATAATCGCGAGATCTCTCTTAACCTATGTGACACTGAAATGTCTATTAATGAAGACATGGAGTTACCTCAAGCGATCGAGAGAGTTATTCCTCTTGAAAGTGAACGAGCCAAAAGGCTTAATGTGGGTCCAGATGCTATGGCACAACCTGTCACTGTTCCGGAAGAAAAGTGTTTACCCAGAGCACTGCTCATTTCTGCCGATGAGATGTGTGAAGAAAAAGAGGAAAGATCAGTCGATGTGATAAAGGAGACAGCTAAAGAAGATATTAATCCAGTGGTACTAAATAGTGAGCCATTGAATTTAAATAATGATGAAATTGAAGAAATAAAACAGAAAGCCGAATTTAAAGGCCTCAAGCAACGTTAGATTTGTACAACGTCATTTGTGTTTTAAACGTAATCATTCACAAGTTAAACGAGGAGCAGAACAACATGCGCTGAAACTGCTTTTTATCCAACGAATTGGCTTTATGAGAAGGCGACCAATAACGCGAAAAAAGGTTAGACTTAAATCTAGAATTAGCGACATCGATTCGCAAAAATATTAAAAGAGTGTTTTTAAACGGCGAGCAACCGTTCATGGAGATTTGTGTTCAAGAGAAAAGTGCGAAAGAGAAACCCCCTCTCATTCGCCCCCTTCACTGGACGGCTGTGAGGGGAAATAGGATCCGAAAATGGAAAACCACCGGGGCTCCTATAAGTACATGAGAACTAAAGGAGAGAAACAACGCTGAATGTCCCCTCTTCTACACCGTCAGTTAAAACAGGAACGGAAATGGACATTTGACTTCCCCCTCCCAAGAGAACATTTTTGAGGAGGAACCCAGGAGATAAAGTGATTAAGCCTTGTGGATTGGACTTGGACAATACATTGAATGTATCCTTATTATTACATTTTTTTATTAACGTTGTATATATGCATATATGTTAACCTTAAAATATTCATTCAAAAGTGGAGTCTTCATAATTTGCTAAGAAACTGTCTATTATTGAATTTATATACGTATTTATATAGTGTTTACATGTGTATTAGAATTAATTCAGTAATGCTATTTGTGAAGTTTGATATTTTATAGTAAAATAATTTTGGTTTCTTCACTTGTGTACTACATTAGCATAAAGAGTGAGGAAAAGTTAAGTATCTTTCTAAACTGCTACTTAGATTCGGAGAATTTTCCTATGTGCATTTATTTGTATGTAAAACAATATTTTCCTTATTGTTCAACATTTTTGAGATAACTCTTATGTGAATGTGCTGATTTGTATTTATTTATGTGTTTTTTTAGCATAGTGTTTTTAAGGCAAAACCCGTTACTTGTTCGAAAATTATGGGTCAATTGCCAGTCGAGAGAATTTCTCAGAGTTTTTTCTTTTAGCAAAGTGGAAATAGATTTTGTGAAATTTCTGGATTAAATATCCTAATTAAAGAAAAGGAGTCTTAAACAAAGTCTATGTGTGCATTTTCGTGTGCATGGTGACAAAAGCGTGTCACCCCTAGTAATAGTTAGATTTATCTAGTAAGTTTTCATTGCAGCTTTAAAGTGATTTTTTAGTAGACGAGGAAAATCAAAGCTTGTATTTTCAGACAACGCAACCAATGCTGTTGGCACATAATTAGAGTTAAAAGACGTAGAGAAATTATTAGTAATTACGAGAGTGATTTGTGTAATTTTTGTGTGAAGAACGTGTTGAGTGGGATATTTGACTCCTGGTCATTTCCTAGTTGGTGGTCCCATCACAGCCATTGCAGAGCCAAGTTTAACAGAAGTGTCTGATAACAGGTTAAAAGTGTGGCAAAAACAAACAAAAATTGTGCAACAGATTTGGAAACGTTGGTCGAATAATTATTTGAGTACACTTCAGAATCGAAATAAATGGTATTTTGAAAAGAATAATGTAAAAATACATGATATGGTAATTCTGAAAGAGGATAATTTACCTGTGTGTAATTGGCCTCTTGGTAGAATTCTTGAAGTGTATCATGGTAAAGATAATAAAATTCGAATAGTGTTATAGTGAAAACTAAAAATGGAATTTTAAACGTCCAGTAACTAAACTTTGTATTTTACCTTTTTCAAGTGAATAATATAGGTGAAAATAATTCAAAATTACTTAACTGGAATCTTGCCAAAATAATAGAAGTTCACCCAGGCACAGATGACATAATTAGAGCAGTAACGTTAAAAACGGGTAAAGGTGTATATAAACGACCTGTTAATAAACTTGTTAAATTGCCATTTAATTGTAATTGATTCTTTAATCGTATCTTGATCTTTATTGTATAAGTGTATGTAGAAATGTATTGTACTATGTTTTTTTTTGTGGAAAAACTGTATCATGTATTTGTAATTATTTTATTGTTTGTTGAAAATTTTCTTAAAATTTGTCAAGGCGGGCGGTATGTTGAGAGCGCCTTGGCACTTGTTGTATCGCTTGTACCACATCGCTTCGCAAATGCCGCGAAGTGAAACGAAGTGAGCTTAGGGTGTGCCCACGCAAAAAGAGAGAGTGTAAACAACATGACGAAGAACCGTTGTAATAAATAGAGTTAAAATACAGTCCACTGAGTCACTGATTGAGATGAATCAAGTTAATTTTAAACAGAGCTATCGATGGGACAAAACAATACACTTATAAATGTATCAGCACTGCACAATCTATTTTATAATTAATTTAACAATACTAAGTTAAGGACAAGCTTTTTTAATAATTACCAGTGACCCCATGGGTTTGTCATACATAAAATTATATACCAACATTAACTCTTATCTTGATAATTTCTACGGTTTATAATTAATCCTTTAACTGCCGATTAAAAATAACGCGATTGGTTCCCCAATGCCACCCTTTAGCACATAAGTAAGCGTATGTGGTGTATTGAGGGGTTAGAAAAGGAATAGATAATCAAAAATCCTCTGAAATAAGTAAATCCTTCGCCAACACTGCCAAGTTCATTTTATTGCTTTCCAAAGCCTTCGGAATAATTTTATGGATAGCAGCTCACAGAAAAGATAGTGCCTCGGAAAGACGTTTATATACGTCTAGGGGCAATGAACACTCTACTGAGCAAGGCGTTTATATATATGTCGGAGGTACTTAAGGGGTTTAAAGTCATATTGTAGGTTTAGCATCAAAGTATAGCATTATTGCATTCAATACATCGTTATTGTATGGGGGGGGCGCGATGCAAATTATGATTGAATATTGGGTCGCAAGCATTGAAAGTATTAAAAGCACTGAGCTAATCCATGCATTGAATAAGTTCACTCCCTAACTGACAGCCTCGGTACGATAAGGTGAAGCTCTGTTATCCATAAAGAAGAACTGACGACCCACAGTAGCTTTCAGAAGACTCATCAAATGTCAAGAATTTTCGAAACAATATTGAGCACCAAGGACCAGACCTCCTTGGAAGGGGTTTAAGTTAAGGCAGCCATGACACCTTCCCCAACGATAACTCCACTACTTTCAAACTGGTCCTTTTCAATGACATTGAAGTTACTATTGCATGTTCCTCGCTCTCTTCAGATATATCCGAATCCAAAGACGCCAAGAGTCCAAATTGTTTTACTTACGCTAAATCTCTGTAAATTGTATAATTGATCCCATAGTAATTTCTTAAAACTTATGGGGAGTTGGAATCCTCTCTCTCTATATATACTGACAATGTTAAATTGGCTGCTTTCGATGTACCTTTTCTGAAAGTTTGTTATATGTACATGCTTGAAATTTTTCATACAATTAAAGTACACCTTTTTCATTATACTGAAATGGGCTTTCAGCTAATTTTCAATTTTTTAACAAGTAATGAAATATTTTTTCAAACTTTGCGAAATTTGACCCATTTTTCACATAAAAAATTTGTAACAAATAAATTTTTGAGTTTTCTACAAAAAGCTCATTTCAGCATATATTAGTCATCATTATAAATATATCATAAAAAATTTACATACCTGTGAACAGTAGTTCTCAGAAAAGGTACATCGAACATCAAAATTTACATTTTGAGATAAATCGAATTTAGAGTATACAATGAGACTTCTAATCGGTTAAGAAATAAAAAAATAAAAGACTCAATTTACAATAAAAGATACATGTTTTAGTTTATATCAGACGTTCAACTTTTAAGCAAAAACGAAGTACCTTGTTTACACTTTTCGCCATTCAAATGGGCGTGAACCAATTTCAACGATTATTTAAAAATAGGTTTTAAGGTCTTCTAATTACCCTAGAAGTTAAAGTAAGGTATTTTTATTAAGGTTAAAATCTATAAAATTTGAAAATGTAAAAATCCCAAATTCTCAAAAAATATGATTTTAGCTTTCCAACACCCCGTAAGGATAATAATTCAAGTTGGTTTGCTGAGTTCTAAAATACTTATCCATTATCTTAAGTAAAATTGTTCACATCTAAAATGACTGCATTAAATTTTTTCAGGGATACGCAGAAGAATATTCGAGTTTGGCTCAACTCATTATAGCAGTAAGTTCTTTTTTATTTTGCTATAAATCAACACAAGGAAACTTTCCTTAAATCCAAATACGGTCTGTAAGCTATTCCTTTAAAAAAGATCTTGACTTTAATAAAAATATATACTCATGTAAAAATGATTTCAAATATAAAATATTGCTTGGAGTCATTTTTGTAGAACTTACATTGGGACACCCTTTTCATCAAGGTTTCATAAAGGGGACTGCAATACAAGGCACATTAATAAGGGGGACTTCAGATATAATAGAATCTTAAATTATAATGGTGCAATTTTTCCAGTATTTTCTAGAACATTGCACATTTGATGCTCTTTAAATATTTTTGTGTTTTTAATTTTCCCATATTGATGCAGTCTTCATTAAATAGTTGTTTCGATATGAACTTATGGATTGTTCATCCTTAAGTCCTTTTCTGAAGCTACTTTATTGTTTTCAACATGCAATAAAAAAGCTTTAATTATTTTTACATATCAAGTAAAATACTCAATACTACAAGACTAAATATCTCAAGATTATCACATATTTTCTACATGCACATATAGTAGATTTACTTATATTGTTTTATAATATACTCTTAAGGTATCCGACTACTTTCGGAACGTGATTTTGCAAAAGCATACAAATGGATAATATTTATGATATTTAGTGTCACTTAGATTAGAAAATGTATATAAAATTGTTTTAAGAATAGTATGGCAATAAAAAATAATTTAAGTGCAATATTTTGACAAAAAATGATCCATTTTCAAAATATTCTCCTTTTGTGAAAAATGCTTCTATTATAATAATATTTTGCCTGTATATAGCTCAGACCTCTGTACAGAGGCCCAACTAGAATTTTTGAAATATACAACATAGAAGGAGGTTTATCCATGTTTTACGACAACAGAGGGGAGGAATTTTAAGAAAAAAACACCGATAATTATTTCAACTGGTTGTAACTCTGAGAATAAAGTGAATTTTTTAAAAAGCCTCAGTACAGAGGTCTGAGCCAGTGGCGCACACGGGGGGTCCTGGGGGTCAGGACCCCCAAAGTCATTGATTTTTTTTCCGATTGATTATAATTCTAAGTACATAGTACGTAAGATTTAATAAAGTATTTGTTATTAAAGATTAATTTTATTAATTAATGCTAATTATTAATTCAAAAATTAGTTTTTTTACTGTGTTTTGTTCCCGAAAATCGACAAAATCAAAAGGAGCATGATACAAGAATGGTGAACTTTCGACCCCGCCCCCTTGAAAAATTCCTGTGTGCGCTACTGGTTTGAGCTATATGCAGGCATAATATTATTATAATAGAAGCATTTTTCACAAAAAGAGAACATTTTGAAAAAAGGTTATTCTTTCATTTTTTGCTAAAATATTGTATTTAAATAATTTTTTTTGTCAATGTCCTTAAAACAATTTTATGCATGTATTCTAATCTAAGTGACACTAAATATCATGAAAATTATCCATTTATGCACTTTTTTAAAAATCACTGTTCCGAACGCAGTCGGATACCTTAAGTAACTTTCTTTTCTGTTTATTATTATTTTTTAGAAATAAAAAATTCAATACTTCTATCTATAATATCTATTTTTTTAGAAATTACGATTCTGACACCAAGATGAATTATAATTATTTTAGGAAAAATTATAAATTCTTCAAGAGCTCCACCTTTTAATTAGTTGCTGCATTCATATTGTCACGGAGTTCGAAAGAAGTACACAGTTCAATTAAACAATTAGATTTATTCTAACGCTTGGAGCTCGATACAACACTGGACTGAGAACATGCCCAACTGGCGATGAACTCTGCTTTTATACACTTCGGAATATTCGAGAAATAACCAGTATGCACTCTAAAGAATGATCTGGATTCATCTAGAACCTAGAGAAACAATACATTAAAAACGGAAACAAAATTCCAGTCTTTGGATAAATCTGCCGGGGCCGGGATTCGAACCCGAGACCTGAGGAAGTTCAGTCCAACGCTCTGCCAACTCGGCTATCGGGACTTGTAGCAAATTATGCGTGTGGCATTGCTCCCCTCGAAAAAGAAGACAGCGCCTCGCTGTCATTTTGTTCAAGGGTCTTTATTCTGGAACGAGTGATGGGTCCTTTGTATGATTCTTTGGGAGGAATATCCTCGGTTTCGATTTGCTCGGCGGGATCATGGTACGGTTTCATACGCAGTACATGGACAACTTCTCTTAGTTTTCTTTTTCGTGAAGCAGGATCAAAATCTTGTACTTCGTAAGTCAGGGCTGATAAACGGCGTAGCACCTGATACGGTCCGAAATACCTTCTTAAGAGTTTTTCGGAGAGACCGACTTTTCTCACTGGAGTATAAACCCATATGAGATCTCCGGGAGTGTAGGATACCATTTGGTGTTTGGAATCGTAACGTCGACGATCTTTGTCTTGAGCTCTCAGAGTGTGCACTCGGGCTAGCTGTCGTGATTCTTCGGCTCTGGCTGCTATCTTGGTGATGTTATTGTCATCAAAATCGTTAGGACAGAATGGTAGCATTGTATCTAGTGTCGTTTCCGCTTCACGACCATGAAGTAAATAGAACGGCGTAAAACCTGTGGTCTCTTGTTTAGCGGTATTATAAGCGAAGGTTACAAATGGTAGAATTTCATCCCAATTTTTCTGCTCTACATCCACATACATTGACAACATGTCGGCCAAGGTCTTATTGAAGCGCTCCGTCAGTCCATTTGTTTGGGATGATACGCCGTTGTGAAACGATGATCAATGTTACACAAGTCGACGAGAGAGGAAACAAGTCTGGATCGAAAGACGGCTCCACGATCTGTGATAATTACTCGAGGAGCTCCATGCCTGAGGACAATTTCTTCAAGTAAGAACTTCGCTATTTCGTCGACTTCGGCTGTCGGCAAGGCTTTTGTTATTGCATATCGTGTTGAGTAATCCGTGCAGACTATTATCCATTTGTTTCCATGAGCAGACTTTGGAAATCTCCCAAGGAGATCAATTCCAATGCGATGGAAAGGAGCTATAGCTGGAGGATGGGAACTAAACGTCCAGGTGGTCGTTGAGGAACGGACTTTCTCCTTTGGCACTCCCGACAATGCATGACATACCGAACGACATTTCGGTACATTCCCGGCCAGTAAAATCTCTTGCGTATCCTGTCATAAGTTTTCGCGAAACCAAGGTGTCCTGCGGTGGGGGCGTCATGAAAGTGCCTTAGTATGTCTGCTCGTAGATGTTTAGGAATGACTGGCAACCACAACTTTCCATCTGGATCAAAATTCTTCCTGCAAAGGATACCGTCGATAAATCTGAATTCTTCGTTTTTGGATGAGTTGCTCAAAAGTTTTAATTTCGCAAGGTCTTGATCCTTTTTTCTGTTCCATTGCAAGGTTCATACTCGTCGTGACTGCTAAAAATTTGTCTGATGTTTCCGTTTCCTCTTCCACTGGATTTCTCGAAAGAGCGTCGGCGTCACTATGCTTCTTACCGGTTTTATATTTTACGTCAAAATCATGCTCTTGAAGTCGGAGGGCCCATCTGGCAAGCCTTCCTGAAGGATCCTTTAAATTCATGAGCCAGCACAAGGAATGATGGTCAGTTACAACAGTAAAGTGTTTTCCGAATATGTACGGCCGAAATTTGTTGGTAGCCCATACGATGGCAAGACATTCCCTTTCTGTGGTGGAATAATTCTTTTTCGGCTTTTGTCAGAGTTCTAGAAGCGTATGCTATAAATTTCTCGACATTATTCTGAATTTGTACTAGGACAGCTCCGATACCGTACCCGCTTGCATCAGTATGGATTTCTGTAGAAGCTCTTTCGTCGTACATCCCCAATACTGGATCCAAAGTAAGTGCTTTCTTAAGACTGTTAAATGCTTCCACCTCTTCAGGACCCCAATGAAACTCCACGCCACTTTTCAGCAACGACTGCAAAGGTTCGGCGAGATAACAGAAACCTTTTAATAAATCTTCTAAAGTATGAACAAAGGCCAAGAAAACTTCGTATGTCATGTATATTCTTTGGAGTGGGAAAATTTCTTACGGCTTTTATTTTGTCGGGATCGGACGAACGCCATTACTAGATACAAGATGGCCCAGAATCTTTACTTCTTGGGCAGCAAAAAGACACTTCTTTGAATTTAATTTAAGACCAGCTTCCTGAAGACATTTTAGAACAAGTCTTAATCGTATAAGATGGTCTTCAAAAAGTTTCTGAGAACACTATTATGTCATCTAGGTAACAAAGACACATAGTCCATTTAAAAATGGCGTAGCAAATTGTCCATTCTCTCGAAGGTCGCAGGTGCATTACAGAGACCAAACGGCATGACTTTAAACTCGTATAAGCCTTCGGGGTAATAAATGCCGTCTTTTTCACGATCCGCTTCGTCTATTTCTATTTGCCAATAACCAGATCGGAGATCCATGGAAGAAAAGAACATGGCACCTTTCAGACAGTCGAGCGTATCGTCAATACGAGGCAGAGGATAAACGTCTTTTTCGTGACGCTATTCAGCTTGCGATAATCGACGCAAAAACGCCAACTACCGTCTTTTTTTTTTTTTCTTACGAGCACAATGGGTGATGACCAAGGACTTTCAGAGGGTTGGACGATACCTTCATCAAGCATTTTCTGAACCTCTTCATGAATGATGCGTCTTTCAGTCGGCGAGACTCTGTAGGCTCGTTGGTTGATTGGAGCATGATCACCAGTAAAAATCCTGTGTTTCACATTCGTCTTCGCGGCTGTCGACTTGTCGGTCTTCGTGAAAAGCCCAGAAAATTTCCGGAGTAGTTCGGATAGCTTGTTTCTCTGTTCGTCACTTAACTCGGGTGACATCATTAACGAACAATTCATCTGTGACTCCGAAGTTTCTTGCTGGTCATCCAAGCAACCCGATGTCGGAAATAACACATAGATGCCCTTCATTTAGTGGTTCAGCTTGGCCTATGCACATTCCTCTAGGGATGATTTGGTTTCGGAACTGCAGATTGGTAACCCAGACATCACTTTTTCCGTTACGATATGTGGATACCATGGGCGGTGTAGCAATATTTTTCTCGAAGAGCAAATGTTTGCTGCCGTCTAGAACTACATTTATGTCTCCTCGGGTTTGATATCCTGATACTGTTATTCTAGTTAAAGAATGCGGCTTAAGTGTATAGTCCCTGGTGGCATACAAATTCCAGGCGTCAGGCACTGTGGAGTCTCGACAGATGTCTTCTAGAACAAGTTCATTTTGTCCACAGTCTATAACGGCTTGAGACGCCTCTAAAAAGTCCCATCCTAGGATGACGTCATGGCTACAATGTGATAAAACAATAAATTCAAAAGGCAGTTCTCAATTGTTTATACGGACACGTAAAACACATTTCCCTATCGGCCGAACAAAATTTCCATCCGCAACTTTCAGCATAACGCTCTTGGCATCAGCAAACAGAACTTTCTTTAAAAATCGGCGATACTTATCGGATATGACAGAAAACGATGCCCCAGAATCTACTAGAGCACGTATCGGCTTCTTATCGATTATTACGTCTAGTTGGTTACCAGTCATCTTGGCGGTCGACGGAGGATTTCCAGTACACGCGGCCTCACCTCCTTGGAAGGTCGCTCTCCTTAGTTTTCCTCGCTCCTACGACCTGGCGACTGACTGGATCGGCGATATGGCGACGGGGATCTGTAACGACGTATTGGGGATCGGCCTCTCGTGGGACTTGGCGTAAAACGGCGAGAAGAGTTTGGTCGGCGTATTTCTTCTTCAGTGCCAACGTCGTCGAAGTTCCGTCGGCGGTTTCGAGAGTTGTCAAAGACAGCCTTTCTTCTCGGCAGTAGCGCATTACATGTCCAGGACGTCCGCAGTGGAAACAAACAGGTCTGTTGTCAGCCGTTCTCCACACATCTGTTTTTCTTAGTTCAGGGGGGAATTTCTGAACAAGAGCTCTGTATTTCCTGGTTACAGCGGCGTATGTTGGTCGTGGTCTAGTTTCTGTAGGTTTTGTTGACACTGGGGCCAAAACCCTTTCAACTTCGTCTTGAACGATCTCTTCTAAGGATTGGGGATCGGAGTCCAAAGATTTGCGTCTGGTTAACTAGTCGATGGACTTCTTCTCGTACGATTGTGCGAATAAGAGAGACCAAATCAGTCTCATCCGTCAGGGATGCAACCGGTACGACGTTTGGAAGCCTTTCAAATCTCGGTCGACCAACTCTCTTCTGCTTCATATCTTCGATATAGTTGCACCATTTGATAAAACTTGCTGTGTCGTTGATTTCTCTCGTCAACAGGGCCTGATAAATATCCTCAGCAACACCTTTCATTAGGTGTGACACTTTTTCGTCTTCTTTCATCAGAGGATTTACCTCTTGGCAAAGTCCTAATACACTTTGTATGTAGGACTGTGTATTCTCGCCTGAACGCTGGGCTCGGCATTTTAGTTGTTCTTCTGCCCTTCTGGTATATTTTTGACGGTCACCGAAAAGTCCACTTAGTCCATTTTTAAACGCTTCCCAGGAATCTAAGGCGTCTTCGTTGTTGACATACCACTGTCTCGCAGTTCCGTCAAGAAAGAAATAAACGTTAGCCAGGCACATCATGTCATCCCACTTGTTAAAGTTGGCTACTCGATCGTACTCTTTAAGCCATTTGAGAGGGTCTTCCCCAGACGCTCCTCGGAAGGTCGATGGGCTCCTCCATTGCTGTAACGAAGGTGTTACTACAGCGGGCTTGGCTTCTTGCTCGGTCGGCATTTTTGTCCTCTTCCTACTATTTTTTAACAGTCCGAATTCGGGGATAATCCTCTTAACCGGAGGCTCCTGCGAAGGTTGTCACTATTATCCACGTTTGACGTAATTGTACCCGGCGCCTCCACCAAACTTGTCACGGAGTTCGAATGAAGTACACAGTTC
>BMAU01014863.1:0-10210 GCA_019973935.1 Trichonephila clavipes
GCAATGCAAATTATTTAACATACTGAAAATATGTCTTTTCTGTTAAACAAGACTGAGCCACAGCAACGCGTGGCAGGGTACAGCTAGTATATCTATATATATAAAGGAGAAAAGCGACTCCACTCACTGACTGACATATCACGATATCTCCGGAACTATTAAACCTACAGACTTGAAATTTTGTAGGTAGGTTCCCTTCATGGAGTAGACGTCAGCTAAGAACGGATTTTGCAAAGTTCGAACCCCAAGGGGCGTTACGGGGGTTTAAGGGGCGTTATAGATAATTATTTCCATTACTAAACTATTAGATATACAGTGGTAAAAAACTTGGTACACAGATTTCTTTCATAAAGTAGAGATTCCCTACATAATGATTTTTACAAAAATCGACCTCCAAGGGGCGTTATACATAATTATTTCTATTTTTAAACTATTAGACGTACAGTCTTGAAATTTGGTAAGCGGATTCCTTTCATAGAGTACAGATCCCTTACAGAATGGGTTTTTGAAAATCGACTCCCAAGTGGCGTTGTAGGGAATTGAGTGGCGTTATAGGCAATTAACTCCTTTTTTAAACTATTAGACGTAAAATCTCGAAATTTAGTGAGCTGATTCCATTCACTGAGTAGAGATCGGTTATAAGATGGGTTTTGTGAAAATCGTTTCCTAAGTGGCGTTGTAGGGGCTTAAGGGGCGTTATAGATAATTATTTCCATTTTTAAACTATTAGACGTACAGTTTTGAAATTTGATTACCAGATCCCTTTCATAGAGTACAGATACGCTACAAAATGCGTTTTGCGAAAATCGACCCCAAGTGGCGTTCTGGAGAATTAAGGGGTGTTATAGGCGATTAACTCCTTTTTTAAACTATAAGACGTAAAATCTTGAAATTGAGTAAGCAGATTCCATTCACTGAGTAGAGATCGGTTATAAGATGGGTTTTGTGAAAATCGTTTCCTAAGTGGCGTTGTAGGGGCTTAAGGGGTGTTATAGATAATTATTTCCATTTTTAAACTATTCAACGCACAGTCGTAAAATTTAGTAAGCGATTTCCTTTCATGGTGTAGAGATCCACTACAAAAAATTTTTGTGGAAAATTGATCCCCAAGGGTCACTGAGGGAGATTAAGTGGCGTAATAGATAAATGTTTCCGCTTTTCAACTAATAGAACCACCTGCTTGAAAATTAGAAGGTATGTTCCGTTCATGGAATAAAGTTACTTTTACAAAGATTTTGGCGAAAACGGACCCCCAAAGGAGTGGGGTTGCGAGGGATTAAGGCGCGTTATAGAAAAATTCCTGTTTTTGAATTTAACTCATTTACTTGAAATTTGTTGAGCACTTTTCTTTATTTGAATAGAGTTCCACTAAGAATGGATTTTACGGAAATCAACTCCAGGGGGAAGCGGGGAGAGTTATTGGGGCGTATTGATAGACAAAATTCCCGTTTTTGAACTGGTAAGACTATAATAATAAAATTTGGTTTGCATGCTTCTTTTGTTGAATTGGAATCCGCTAAGAATGCTGTCAATGAGGTATTGATGATAAAAATTCCGTTTTTGCTGTTAGATTTAGACTTGAAATTTAGCACGCATGTTTATTTTAGGGAGTAGAGATCCACTGAGAGTTGCTTTGGTGGAAATCCACTTGATTGTTAGGTTAAGTGAGCGAAAACAATCTTTCATCTTCTATTTTAGATATAAATAGAAATTATAGATATTATAATTTATGTTCTTTTTATATCAAGGGGCGAGAGTGTAACAGCTATAAATATATTTTTCAATGCAATCGAATTCTTAATGCTTGATATCAATATTTAATATATATGTAAACCGTATACATATGTACAACATCGTGAAATTCCCAGTGAAGCGGGTGGGTAACGGCTAGTACATAAATATGAGTAGTTAAAAATACATGAATTTAAAATATTTTATATTATTTTATACTTTATGATACTAAATTCAAAGTATTATATATATTCACTAAATGCTCAATTTTTCTATTTCAGAGAGAAATATGCTGTTCATTTGTACTTTCATGTTGGCATTTGGTAAGTCATTTCTTGAAACTTAATGGTATAAAACACATACATTCTAGTTTTTACTAAAATTAAAGACGCCCATTCGGCAAATGGGCAACGTCCCAAGCCAAAACCGCCCATCTGGTATAGTGGTTAGCGACGCTGACTGCTATACTGGAGGGTCTGGGTTCGAATCCCGGATATTTGTAAATGTATAGTGCCTTTGTGACAGGGGGATTACTAAAAATAGCCGTCGAGCCACAAATTCTCTCATGAGGTTGATAGAAGGGAGAGGTGGGAGGCCCCAGCCTTCCCCCCCAAGGCGTTCTCCCTTAAAATTGAGGTGGAACCGAGCTAAATCGTACTGTCACCTGTATGGTGCTCAAGGCTACAGCCAACAACATGCGACGATATAACCCCTTGCCTTGATGAATTTCGTGGGTCTGGATCTGACGCAGTCGTGATCAAGTGGCATGAGAAAGAGAACAGAGAATTAAAATTATATTGTATTTGTGAATGTATTTAAACGCCTAATTACTTGTGGGAAATTTGAATATTTTCTGCACACATTAGACAACTGAGTTAGGTAAAACGAGAAAAATATTTTTCTAATTAGAAACAAAAACATAAAAAAAATTTTTTAAAATATATTCCTTGTATTTTTTAGGCATTTTAGAAAACTCAAAGAAACTCATCTTATATTCAATTTTATATTGTGATGAACCCATTAAAGAGTGCCTGACATTTACTTTTAAAGAAAAAAAAATATTTTTAGGAAAATTGATTATTTCCATTCATATGTATACGCAAAGAGTTCCTGTGTGTTCCTGTGTTTTCGTCTGCAAATTTTAAGGTGAGTCTTTTCTATGAGATTATTTTTGAGGCAGCAACTGAGTATTGTTTTTGTATAAAATTTTTTTTTAATAAGGAGTATACAGGCTAGGTAACGTTAGTAAACAATAAGAGACTAGAAAGATTTTTAAGTTTGCATGAAGTGTATAAATGTGCGATATTAGTATTTTTGTTTGAGTGTGAAATTTAGTATACAGTAGTTATACGTGTTGCGTTTGCACAGTATTATGTAGGGTATGTTGTGGTTTTAGAATTGTGAAATTTAGTGTACGGTAGTTAGACTTGTTGCGTTGGGGTACAGTTATCCTGTAAGATATAGTTTTGGTTTTAGATTTGCGCATATTTGTAAATTTAAGTAAGTCTAGTTCTAGTGTATTGTTAGTTTACCTAGAGTCTTTGTATAATTTTTGTAACGATTAAGTTTAGATTTGATTTTGTGTGTATTAGTGCATCATGACGTTTCTGTTAAGACAAAAAAAAAGAAGTATCGTTAGAGGTTGCGAAAGAATTAGGGGTGGAAGTAGATATTACTTTACCCAAGTTAGAATTTATGAAGAGAATTTGTCAAAGTGACAGCTATAATGAAGAGTCAGTTAAGTGTTTGTTGGAAGGTATTTTGGAAGAAATACGTGAACGAGAAAATAGACAATTCGAGGAGCATAGACTAGCTAGAGAATTTGAGTTAGAAAGACTGAGAGCTCTACTCAGAGATAAGTTGAAAGAACGAGAGTTCAATATGAATACAAAGGATAAAAGGAACTATCTTGCAAATGTCTGTTATTTGTCAGGAAACCGTACCGTAGAAGTTAGTTAACTGGTTAGTAAGTGTAGACCATTAATTAACCCGGTAGTTAATAAAAGCGTGGAGGACGCCACGTCTTGTGATTTTGAAAAGGAGAATTGTGATCCACCCCCCGTCTGAAGTAATAGGGATAGGAACAGAAAAAAATAACAGGTTTAAGCTTCAGAAAGGGAAAGGAATCATAGTATGCGAATAGAAGTAGTGGTTGTGAAGGGAAAGCGAAGGCAGGGGTATTTGAAGAAATTGTCAGAACTGTGGCGATGTGTGCACAGCGAGTAATAAATCCTGAGGACATAGGAGTTGGTTCTTTAGAATTGATAGTGGATAAGGGATTGACAACCCTTGAAACCTTGATTTGTGAAAATAACTTTGAGGAAAAAGATACTATTGTGACGTTAATGAGTCATGAAAAGCAGTTAGCAGTGGATCGTGAAAGTTTTGAAATCATACAATGGCTAGAACAGCAAGGCAGAGAAACAGGGGGAAAGAAAACATGTGTAGGGCAGATGGGCAGAAAGGCTTAGGAGATGAGTTAGCAGTGCGACTACCTCTCTCAAAATCAGAGGAGATTGATAAGAATAGTTTAGAGACGGATAATAGGTCTAGCATTAGTTCAGAGATTAATTTCAAGGTAGATTTACCCCGAAAAAGATATCACAGTACCATTTATCATCTAAATTTGATTAAACTGTACCGTAGGAAGGTGCATTTGGCAAATTTGGTTATTGAGAATAGCTCGGAGGGAATAGTGAAAGATTCCGAAATGCTCTATTGGGTAAAGCTATTTATGGATTTTAATTTTCAGGGTATTTTAAGGGAAAATCAAATGTATTTTAGATTACCGCCTGATCGAAGTAACTATTTAAGAATGGTTAACACTAAAAAGAAAAAAGGGTTTCCTCCAGATCCTGGGACGATTTCTTTAAGATAGAGGGATATTAATTTAATTACAGGAAAGACGTTTAAAATCAAAACTTGTTGTACATTCCAGATATTAATTAATTCGCAATGAGAGGATACAGTGTATCTTTTAGATTTAGGTGTAAACAGGATGGGGTAGTCCAACCGTACTCTGCCCGTTGTTTGGTTAGGAAGAGTGAACCGATACTCGTACCCGCGTATTAAGTGTGGGAATTTAAACCAGGTGAAGCGAGCCAGAATTTATCTTTCGTTAAAAATGGAAGGCTTTGTAAAAAAGAATAGCGCGACATTGGGGGTCACTGTACTGGATTTCTGGAAGTGGTATTTTCGTCGTTCTCTCATGATTAGTTATCCGAAATATACCGCATGCGTTATGGCATTTGGCATGTACATGATTAAAAAAGTGAGGTTTAAGATTGTATGCGCTTCTTCTTATGGATGTAATTTAACGACTCGGATTTTGAGATGTTTAAAGCAATTATCTGTATCTCGAATGGTCGATATACACATCTTGATGCAAATTTGGAAAAATTATGTAAAGTAAATTGCTTTGTTTTAAAATGGTTGAGTAAGGCTGGGTCGGAAGTCATACAAACAAAGACAAATTAGAGCCGCGGGAAAGTTTATTCTGTGTGCATAATATAGATTTAGTAAATTCATTGCATGAGCTAATGAGGTATGTTAATTATGTTTCCAATTAAAGTGCCTAATTTCCCCCAATAATTAACGCAATGGAAGACAATACCATGAATTGTGAATGACTTGTTATAATGGTTGCGAGAATGCTTACCGATAGCCAAAATTTAACTGAATTTAAAAAGTCTTAGTTTAAACTTCTTAATGTAAAGAAATTTTTTTAATTAATGTTGTGTTGCAAAGCTTTAAATTAATAGGGTTTTTTTGTTGCTTGTTTATTTATTGTCGTTAGAAATACCGTTGGAATAAGTAGATGGGATAAGCAACTCTTTGGATTTTTGATATGTGTGAATTCATTTGTTTATGAGTATGAGTGTTTGTGTGTGTATGGTGGAAGGATATTATGTGTTATTGAAAATTTTTTGTGTCTTTTAGTAATGTGTATACAAACAGATGTTTAGTAATGAAGTATGTGCGATTTAACATATTAGGAATTTAAAATCTTTTTTAGCATTTGACTTCTTTTCTGTAAGACTCTAAATTTTAAGGTGTGATGTAGCTTTAAGAAAAGGAAAGAAGAATCCAAGATTCGGAATTAAGGTTTTTATTGTAAAGTGTACGCTTTATAGAATTTTTGATTTTTTTTATTATTTTACTTTTGATTGTATTTGTTACTTGGATTGCTGTCCTGGTCAGTCTAATTGATAAGACCATCTTTTTGTGTGAAATTTTAAAAACTGGACCAACCTGGGACCAGAGCAGTCCAGTGAAATGGCCCTTTTCAGGGGGAAAGAGCTGGGACGTCTTCGATTGGGGTGAACCACACCCCTTTCATTCACGTCAAAGTTTATAGCTCAGAACAGATGGCTAAGTGACCAGTGCACGTGGCTGTGGGGTCATTGTTTATTGTTTGACCTCGGAGAAGCACCAACACCCAGACTGGCAGTCATAATGTTCAAAGCAGTGCTTGCACCCATTGCCAATAGGCGAAGCCTGTCTAACGAAGAACACTGTCACCCTGGCAGATGTCGAGAGAAGGGCTTTAAGGAACAAAGGTGGTGTGATAAGCAAAAGGTCCAGATGCCGATCGAAAAATGTGCCGCCAGAAGATTCCAGACGGGCCCGGGAGTGTATTTGTGTGTTCCACACGAATAGATCTAGCGAGGCGGAGGGCAGACTTTTGTGACCTGCCAATGATAAGGGACAAGTGGTGTGTTGTGGACCCTCGCTGGTATTTAAAAGGGTTTTTTAGGAAGGGAGAAGAGACTTGGACAGAGACCAGAGGAGATCTGAAGAGAGGGGAGGAGATTCTGGAGAGCAGAGACCAGTCGAGATCAGATTTGGAGTGCGAAGGAGATTTTCCGGACGAAAGGAGAAACCATGAACGCCGGTGGCGTTGGAGGCTTGACCCAAACAACGTCTTAGAAAAATGGGCAAGTGCCCTTCGAACAAAGCAGTGCTGTGAAGTGTTTGATCTCCCATGATATAGACTGAATGCACCGTCTTGACGTAGAGACTGTACTTTATTTTTTGCTTCAATCATAAGTAATTTGTTGAGCAAATAAATAATTAATTTATTTCAACATTAGGCTGTGACAATTCTTGCACGTTACCTACTCACTACGTCACAGCCTATATATATATTAATTGGTGGTCAATAATTGGTTCATACCATAAAAATACCTTCTGCTTGTGAAATGGGCAACTTGTCTTTCGTTCAAAATGGTATTTCAAGAAAACATCAGTTACGTATTCATACTGTAGAAAGCCTTATGTTTATGAAATATGCAAAAAGGCTTTTTTCTGTAAGTGATGATTTAAAGGTACATTTACATATTCATACCTAAGTAAAAGCTTTATAAAATGTGCTACTAGAGGTATATGAAATTGATAATTAATGCACAATCAGAAATTCAAATAAAGGAAAAGTTTCGTGTTTGTGAAATATGCAACGTTTGGGTTTTTCCAAAAGTCTTTTTTGATATATTTGATATTTTACTCTGTATTTTAGTAAACATGTTAATAGTTTTTCTTCTTATCAATTACCGTTTTTTTTCTTCTTATACTTAGGTGATTACAAAAGGAAATATATTTTTATTTGATTATGAGATAATTTTAATTAGGAAACAAAAAAAAAGGGTTTACTGTTATATTTTTAATTACTTTAAAGTTGCACATAATATTCTCAAATAACATTAAACGGAAATGAATTAAATTTTTAAGTACCTACCTAAAAGTTTTTAGATATATTTTTGTTAAAGAAAATGTTTAAATATTAGTATATTGTGATTCATCAATATTTCTTAAAATTGTTTCGAAATTTAAATCTAAAAAGAGAAGAGGTATTCTATGAAGTGCATTTAACGTCAAAATGCTAAATACGGTTAACATGAAATAATACAATGCTCCCAATAAACTTCAATGTATTTCCATGCATTTTTTTTCTCTTAACACAAAAAAGATTTCCCTTCTGAGAATGAACAAAATGTGGAAAACACCAGCCGCGCAGGTTAGAATTAAGAGGGGTGTGAAATGAAAGAGATGTGATTTCACATGTTTGTAGAAAGGAGGCTAATTTGGCTTTGAAATAGCCTGTGACATAAGCCGATTTTCTTTATCTAAGCTACTTTCCCCTTCCATTCCTACAAACACCACACCAAAATGTGTCGTCAGTTGGCTTTGAAATTCAATTAAGAGTACATCACAGTGTGAGTAAAAAGCAGCGAGTTTGGTTTGCATTATTTTTTCTATTTTAGAAGAATTTATTTGCAAGCACAATGGTTAGAGTTCAAAGGGAAAGTAAACTTCTATTTCTCTTAAAAGGAAGATGGAGCTTCTTAAGGCTGTTGATGAAAACCAGAAATCTGTAAAGATTTTGGTATTGTCAACGAGACTATCAAAAAGAGAACAAATTATATAAATATTTGAATGATTTTTATTAATTACATGCATATACATGTATCTATGTAAATAAAGTGTACTGTGTATTAAACTTAATTCTCTGTTATAAATATAGGTGTTTTTTTGCAATATGCTTTAACACGAAAAAATATTTCAGTCCCCCTCATTTTCATGTTGAACAATTTTCACTTTACTTTGAGTGTGATTCTGCATAATGGTTTTTGTGTTAAAGTAGTCTTTTTTTTATTGCAGTAATTCGTCAGTTCTTAAATTAAGAGGGTTTTTATTGTTCATCAATTATTTATATATTGTAATTAATAATTATCAATATATTGTTTCATTTCATGTCTTTGCTACATCGCAAGGTGTTTTCAAAAAAGAAATTGAAATTTGTAGGAAAGCTTCAGATTAATAGTTAGTTGCACAATACTTCACATCAAATGTCATTTTGGGACTGTTTAATGGGTGAAGTCTTGTAATACTGATGTTTAAATTTCAGTTGGTTAATTTCTTCCTTTTTAAACAGTCTAAAATAGTTCAATTATTTTGAATGTACTTTTATTGTAGGAGATCAATGTTTATTGAATAAAAAACTGTGTATGTCACTTACCTTCCAAAAATGTGCTTTTTAAAGGCATGTTTAGCTAAGTCGTTTTTTGAAACTATACTCGACTTCAAAAGTTAAGTACTAAGCAATTAAAGGAGAAAAGATTTCCAACATTTTACAGCACTTGACAATGCTTTGCGTGAGGTAATCAACCATTACAGAGCCAGAGCACTGCAGATGGTCACTCGAAGAATGTTAGTGAAATTAAGGTAAAGGGAGAACAATGGCCAATCCATTCTTGCAATACCTTCACTTCAGCTGGTCATCCATGATGTCCATTTTACAAACACAAGCATTATTGTTTTTAACAAAATCAGAACCACAACTACATGTAACCTCCTAATGGCTTTGGGATTTCATCCTGATAATAGGCAGTCATCACAGAACCTAATCTATAGATGGGTGTTTGAAGTGAAATCCCTGTCCAGACCATGATGTAGACACAGGTGGATTCACATGTTGTCAACAACGCTTTAATTGTCCCTCTCTGTGTGTGGTTTGGACGGATAGAGGAAATCAAGTCTGATTGTTACAGTCCAGTCTTGTGTAAATTTCTGCATAGAATTACAGATATTATGTTACCAGTAGACAGTACAACCATAAATGTCGCATGTGTGGAGATTGTTATCCAACTGCTCCCCCCCCCCAAAAATGTAAGAAAAGCTAGGTAAGGGGATTTTCTCCTAAAAGTATTGTTGGACAATAAAGCCCCCTAAAAAGTTTCTCTCACTTATGCAGGAGAGGTGTTTTTTATGACTTTTTACAATATTATGACTGAGAGAATATGTGATTCTGAATAGAAACAGATTCTAATTTTTTTGTCATATTTCCACATAGGATTTTGTTGACGAATTTTGAGTTAAATTTCTGGTGTGAATATTGTAGGTGGATTTTTAAATTTTAGTTTTGAAACCTGAACGAAAGCTTCAGAGAACTTTTTTTGAGTTGACCAATGTCTATTTCAATATCTTCATTGCTGGATAAATTTCAATTTGGAAGAGATTTTTTAAAATAAATTCAAAGTTATTCTAAATAGTAATTGCTTTGGGGCTTTTTAATTAAAGTTCCAATTTAGATTTAGAATGATTGGGTAGTGATTAAAATCAAGCTCTTTGAGAACTATTACACTGTGATTAAAAGGGATAAATTTAAAAATGGATAGATAGGTAATGGTTCCCAACCTTTGATTTAGGGAGAAGTTAGTTGGAGTCTGTGGCGGGACTGATTACATTTGCTCCTCGCAAGCTGCGTATTACGTTTCTCAGTAGTTGGCTTCTCTGCGTCGATATAGCATTACACCAATCAGTATGAGCAGAATCTTCAGCAATGATAAGATTATTGCATGAATTGCAATGTTTCATAGAATCTTCCTCCAATGGAGTCCCCTTTCAATGGAATTTCGAAACATATCTCAATCTCAGTACTTTTCTCTGATTACCCATGCAAACATGACTTTAAACTTTGGTA
>BMAU01014865.1:0-21879 GCA_019973935.1 Trichonephila clavipes
GCTGAGCGAGTCGTTTATATACGCACTTGAGGTTACAGTGGCGTGTTGTAGGTGTAGCATCAAAGTATAGTATTATTGAATTTAATACATTGTTATTGTATGGAAGGGGGTGGGATGAAAATTATGATTGAATATTGGGTCACAAGTAATGAAAGTTTAAGAAGCGCTGGTCTAATGTATATATCTTGAAAAATCAGTTGTGCTTGATTTAACCCCACACATCCTATTTGAGCCATACTCAATTGCATGAATGATAAATACATTTAAAACAGTCCTCAGGGTAACAAAATTAAAAAAATAATTGAGTACCCATCTGTCAGACGGATATTTCTAAGAGAGGCAAAACAATTGATGTTCCAGTCATAGGGTTAAATATAATCCACCCTAATTGATTTGAATGAATAAACCTTTATTATTCCTTATTACTTTATACTTTATGTGTGTGAAGCATTAAATTTTAAAAACTCTTACACATAAAATTTTTAAAATTGTTCTACTATTTTTACAAAATGATTCTTTGATTTTTGCTTTTGAATAAATGCTCAATTGTACATTGAAATTCTTCGAAACTTTTAATAAAAGTTCAAAATATCACATCACAAAATTAGAAATGTATTGCCTACCTATAACCGATATTGCTGATAAATACTAAAGCATTTAAAAATGGAAAATCTTAGTGAGAAAAGCTTCTCCACGGAATTATTCGCATGAGTGACTATACTTAATGAGTCAGATATAAGTTCATGTTGCTGGAATTTTCCCTGTTAACGATTAAAACTATTTTGTTATGATTCCAACCGCTTCATTCATAATGAAATAGACGCTTTGATTCGTATTTATTTTCAATTGCCAAAGCAAAGCTGAAAACATTTCTGTAAGTAATAATTTAGCATATTCCAATATGAATTTCTTGCTCTTAACAACATAAGCTTATGCATCATTGGGGACATTTAGTACGGAGAGTATATTTTTTTTATAAACTAGATGACATAAGTGATTGAGCTCGAACTTTTCTAAAGCGTAATTATTAATTTTTAACAAAGCAATAGCAATTCGAAAGTCACGCGTCAATGGGTTTATTGCATTATTAAGCTGAAGACAATGAATACTTCATTAAAACTATTTCTCGTTTTATCTCAAAACTATTTGGTATAAAAATGTCAGAGAACTATAGGAAGTTCTATAAAAGTAAATATTATTTATGCATTTTAATTAATATATATTGTGAAGATTGAATCATAGTTTAGTATTCTTATTTGAATTATATTTGTAGTTTTGGTAATAATTAAATAGGAATAGCCTGTGTTAAGTAGTTAATTCTTTGTAAGATTTGATAAAATTTAAAAAGTTTGAGAATTTTGTTAATTTTGAACATGTTTTAATTATCTAATTATCCTTTGATTATTTATAATTTATTTACTTTGGATTTTAAATATTAATAGCTACCCGTTACCCACCCACTTGACTAGGAATTTCATATTGTAGTATGAATACTTACTATTTATGAATATATATATATATATATATATATATATATATATATATATATATATATATATTGTGGCGTTAATGGAGAACATTTGGCCCCGACCCTCCGTAAAGTCAGGTTTTGGGCCCCCAAGTTGGATTTTACATAGAGTAGTTAGTTACTTGATGGTAGTCAGTCCTTGGACCCCTAGAACCCTGCCCACCTCCACACAATGCGGGGTCAGGAGGGTATATGTTACGCCACTGTATATATATATATATATATATATATAAATACTGATATCTAAGTCTTAGCATTAAGTGTTTGACTGTATTGAAAAACATTCTTATAACTCTCACCTCTTGATTCGAAAAGGGTCAGAAATTCTGAAATATATATATATATTGTGGCGTTAATGGAGAACATTTGGCCCCGACCTTCCGTAAAGTCAGGTTTTGGGCCCCCAAGTTGGATTTTACATAGAGTAGTTAGTTACTTGGTGGTAGTCAGTCCTTGAGCCCCTAGAACCCTGCCCACCTCCACACAATGCGGGGTCAGGAGGGTATATGTTACGCCACTGTATATATATATAAATACTGATATCTAAGTCTTAGCATTAAGTGTTTGACTGTATTGAAAAACATTCTTATAACTCTCACCTCTTGATTCGAAAAGGGTCAGAAATTCTGAAATATATATACATATATATATATATATATATATATATATATATATTGTGGCGTTAATGGAGAACATTTGGCCCCGACCCTCCGTAAAGTCAGGTTTTGGGCCCCCAAGTTGGATTTTACATAGAGTAGTTAGTTACTTGGTGGTAGTCAGTCCTTGGACCCCTAGAACCCTGCCCACCTCCACACAATGCGGGGTCAGGAGGGTATATGTTACGCCACTGTATATATATATATATATAAATACTGATATCTAAGTCTAAGCATTAAGTGTTTGACTGTATTGAAAAACATTTTTATAACTCTCACCTCTTGATTCGAAAAGGGTCAGAAATTCTGAATAATAATTTCTAAAATTAGAATGCTATTCTCTTTTGAGCAGCCGCAACCTCCTCACCTAAAATGGATTTCCGCAAAACCCTATTTTTAGTCGATCTCTACTCAAAAAAATAAATACTATTGCCAAATTTAAAGTCTAAATCTAAAAGTTAAAAGACGGAATTTTTTTTTTATCAATAAGCTCCGTAACAACATGTGAAAATCAATTTCCGAAAAACCCGTTCTTAACGGATTTCAATTTAGCAAAAGGAACATGCATAAAAAATTTCAGAGTTGCAGTTCTAGTAGTTCGAAAACGTAAGACCCTCGTCTAAAGCCATCATTAAAACACAAAAAATTTTCAATTATTCCGGTCGGCTTAATCGTAATGTAAACAACTTCACGTGAGAAAAAATAATAAAAAAAACTTTGGGAAAAAAGGCATGAGATGAACATCCACACAGGTAACAAGCATTAAAATCCTAAAAAATAAATTATTATCTCCTCGAATGAAGGCGGTACTTAAAGTTTCAAAGTCTAACAATTTGTACATTGGTCAAATTAATTGTATCGTGTATCTCCAATCAGCTCTTTCTGTAGAACAGACCAATGAAATTTAACTAATGCTGTAAAAAAAGGCGGTACATTAAAAAGTAAAAGTCAATCTATGATAATATTGGTTAAAATAGCTGTGCCTTACATCCAATGAGAATTTTTATTTGAATCTGAACAATAAAGTTGCAAGATCGTCTAAGAGAAGGCGGCACTTTAAAAATAGAAGCGGAACAATGATTGCATTGGTTAAATTTATGGAAACTTCTGTCCAATCAGTGATTTCATTAGAATCCGAGCAATCAAATTTAACTAAGTAAAGGAGAGGATACTTAAAATATAAAACCAATCATATTGAATAAAATAATGTGAGTTACATCCAATCAACACTTTGTTGCACAATTTAAGCAATAAAATCATTAAATCCCTTAAAAAGGGCGGTACTTTTCATATAAAGATCTAAATAAGATTACATTGGTTAAATAAGTTATGAATTACATCCAATCAGCTCTGCTATCAGAATTTGAGCAATAAAATTTAAATAAAAGAAGAAAAGAGAGAGAGAGAGAGGCGGTACTTTAAAAAAATGTCAATCCATGATATGGAATAAAATAATTATGATCTGCCTCCCACCCCAATGGTCTGTTTTGCAATTCCAGCAATACAATTACTAATTTATTAAAAAAGGCGGTCCTTCTAAAGAAAAATATTTACTATTGTTTTATTAGTTAAATCTGCTGAGATTTTCATCCAATCGGTGGTTATATTTGAATATAAGCAATGAAGTTTAATCATTGTTCTTAAGAAGGCGGAACTTTAAAAATATAAAGTGATCTAGGGTGTCATTAGTTAAATTAAACGTGAATATTATCCAATCAGAGCTCAGCAATTAGTATCTGGCTTATAAAATAGGTGTAATAAAGAAGGCGGTATTTTAGAAATTAAAGTCGATCTATGGTGATATTTGTGATTTATGCCCAACTAACTCTTTTATGAGCGATTTCTACTGTAAAATCATGAAACTATAGAAAGAAGCAGATACTTTAGACCTAACTATGGTTACATTGATTAAGTTTATTGAAACTTACATCCAATTAGCGCTTTCATTAGAATCAGAGCAATACTATTTTAATTAATGTACAGAAGGCGGTATCTTAAAAATGAAAGGGAATCTAGGGTTTCATTAGTTAAATTAAATGTGAATTTTATCCTATCAGAGCAATGTCATTAGTATCTGGGCAATTAAAAGTTTAAAAATTTATTTTTTGAGGAATGCGTTGTTTTAAAGATAAAGTCAACATTTGTTTATAAATATTGATTCAAATAATTGCGACATACTCAATGGATGTATTTTGTATGATCCGTTAGAGGTTGAACTGAAATGCTGCACGCATTTTGGTTATGATAGTTGCACACACTGTGCGCACACTGACCTGTGTACTTCGTGTTGACCACGTGTCCCAATCTGTAATGATGTCCGTCATGCAATTTTTAGCTTGCACGCTTTTATAGAAATCAGCCTATTGCCTACAATTCACTTCATAGAGCATTTTATGTCAGCATTTACAGCTTAGAACATTTTTATATAAAATCCTTATCAAACACATGCATTGAAAACTTTTTTTGTTTTGTGTCCTGAGTATAACTTTAAGTTGTTAATTTTTGTTATTTTTTATCTTAATTTAAATATGCAAAATGTTTTATTTTTTAACATTTTTAATGGGGCTGTGAATTGGTATTTTAATACTGCACACCTTGTACATTCCCCAAAAGCTGGAATCACTTCTTAGTGCGGCACCATATACGTGGTGAACCAAACTCTGCAAATGATTTTGACTCCCTGTTTCCTCCCCAAAGGAAAGAAGCCACCAAAGCCCTGACGTTGCGAAACTGTGCTAGAAATTTAATTTAGCCACGAGCTACCAAGCCAAACAGGCACTTAAGGGATACTTAATATATTGCACAATCATACGGCATGGAATTGGGCATTCAGCGAAACCGTAAACTTGGTCATACAAGGCCAGCGGCAAACCAAGTACGCGACCAAGCCGGAATGACTAAAATATTAAATTTACTGTTGGATAAGATGAATATTGATGTGATATACACCAATGTTATTAATATCACTGATATCAATGCTGTATATTATAACATTAATTTCATATAATAATAATTTTTTAACTATAACTAGGAGGCACCCCCTAGCTATGGGGAAAATTATTCAGGAAAAAGTATTTTCAATTGAAGATGATATTTTAGATATTCAGACTGATGCACTATTAAAATCGGGTGGACTTAATGAAAAGATTTGAAATCTAGCAGAAGATAAAAACAAATTCCCCTTTCTGAAAAAGGAGTTTACAAATCAAAATCCTGTTTCAGTTTCACATATTTATGCAAATAATTGTTTTCAAAAATGTACACAATTAAGTCGACCAATAAATCTTGACTTAGCGACAGCAATCTCGAAGATGCTATACAATTAGAAATATTTTTTACTTTTAAAAATTAGTGAATAATATGTCATGTCTGAAATCGAAATTAAATGTAATTACTTTGAGTTTGCATTACCTTTTTAGTGAAGGTTACTGTTTATGATGCTTATAATTGCAATACAGAAAATAAATATTAAGGATCCTTACACATTTTTTACTCCTCCCCCCAGCAATTTTTTGTTTGTCGGATGTACCCAGACCGGGAATAAGGTTAAGAAGCCCCACTCTATAGTATTAATGTAGGCTATGAAAAAATTCTGAATCTATGCTCTTTGAAATGATAATTAAAAACAGCTTTGATTGCTAGTTCAGCAAACCTAATTTAATTATAAAGCGTACTGCTGAATATTCTAAGAGTTATTCTAGTTCACCTACTTTGGCAGCTTTCATTCATCAGGGTTTGAAGTGTATTAAAGTGAAATTTAATTCTGCTGAATTAGCATAAAATGATAAATAGATGATAAATTATGATAAAAGTGATAAATTAGTATAAATAGATAATATAATTTGGGTGATTTTTTAATGCAAGAACTAAGATAAACTCTCCAAAAATAACTTTTTTAATGAATAATAATTCTATATATATATACACCTACTGACAAATATGTACGAGTGCATTGTGGTGTGTGAGTGACTTCGATAAAAACCATCAAATTGAATCTTCTTATAAATAGTTTTGAAAAGATTTAATAACGTCAATGAAATATTTGTTAATATTTAGGGGGGAAATAACTAGATTATTTAAAAAAAAAACGCTACTGAGAACGAGGCTATCTGATATGATGCAACCAGATAACAGCAGCAAGATAATGTGTGCTGTGTTAGGATTTTTACCATCTCATTTAAAAATCAGAAATTTTAATGCAATTTCAATTTATTTTTTAGTTATTTAGCATAAGAAATAATGTATACGATAGTTTTCCTCCGTATATGCATATACGTGATTTTCAGGCGCTGAAAGAGTTTTTAGTGCTTCGTATAGTTTCTGAAAAAAATGAAAAATTTTTAATGGGTATTATAACCTAACTAATTTCCATCTTCTGCTAGATAGTAGAATTTACGAGGTTTTCCTGGGGATTTATAGATTTAATTTCCCTTTGATATTAATCTTGGCTCTTACACCGTAGTTGTATACATTGGACGTATGATTGAAAGATGTGAACGTCTTTAGCAAACAAATTTTTACATACTATATTTCTTACAAACACATTCGCATTTTTTTTCGGGAAAATTATTAGTATTATAGGGATAGAATAATAAATTCAACTTGATATATTTGTTATAATAGAAGGATTTACATTTTCTTCATTTTCCCTTTTTTCATTTTGGAAATGGTTAGTAGAATTTGTCTCCAGGAAAAAGAGAGAAATTTTTACTAGTCTGATGTAACGAAATGTTTTCACATTTCCCAAATTACATAGTACAGAAAATTTACATAAATTGAAGAAAATAAATTTTATCACTTTTAAGTTAAACAAAAAGTATTTCTAGCTATTCCTATTAAGATAACTCAAAATTTAAAAATAACAATTTGCTAAGAGGAGAACTTCCAAAATTTTATTTTTTAAACAACAAATTTAATTAAATTAGAACACAAATGAGAACGCTGAAAGAATAGGAGAAGAGAAAAAAAATGTTAAATAAGGGTTTGTTAAATCTGGGCCCGACTGTACCTTGAAAAGACACAATTTTACAATACAGTGGTTGCCAAAATTGTGGACACTTTTTAAATTGTTATGTTTTTTTTTAAGTTTGTATGCTTATAGAAAATTTTACGTTGAACAAACTGCTAAGAATTTTATATCATTTTAAAGACAATTTGATACTAAATTTAATACAGAAACAAAAATTCAAATATTTAAAACGCAAAACAGTTACGCTGCAATAACTGTTGATAAAAATTACATAATAATGATTTCAAAGAGTTATCAGAGCTTAGTAAGGTTGCCTTTATTCTTTATTACAGCTTCCAATTGATGTTGCATTGAGTTGAAAATATATTAAGATCTTTCTTCGTTATTAAATATTGCCAGGAAACGGTTATATCTTCAATCAGCTCTTTTTTATTTCATGGCTACCTCACTCGGACCAGAACTTTCAAACGGTGCCACACATTTTCTATAAGATTGAGGTTTGAGGTCAGGATTGTTTCCTGGCCAGGATAATAATGATACTTAGTCAAAAAGCAATGGCATCAAATAAAAGAGTACATTAAACACATGTGTGACGAGAAAGGGGTCTTTTCTTTGTTAAAATTACGTAACAGGTGGGTAGTTCAATGAATACATCTGGAGACTGAAAGTTTTGTTTAAGATGTCATGAGACAAATTTAATAATAAAAAAAACAGTAGGAAAAGGCCGAAAAACGTAAACCACATCTGTTGACGACAGAAGAACAAAAATATTATGTTTCAGAGATAAAAGAATTTGATGGACATTTATAAGAAGTGATCTTGTGGGAATCCCCCGGGATTCCACCCTGGACACCAAGATTGATTTGAGGCAAAGAACGACCAGACGACATTTTTACAATAACAAATTATATTTATTCTCTTGAATCAATTATCAACCATCTAATTGCAAAGATTTATAAAGATGTCTACCTCAATGTGATTGAAAATTACTATTAAATTAAATCACGAAATATGATAATATAGTTATACCCATAAATTTAATAATATCAAATGATGCATTTCCAAACAATTCACGATACATCAAAGAATAAATAATTTCCCTTAAAATTAGTTCTCGTAGCTATAATCTCAGTAGAAGACTTAGTCTTCATATTATTCTCCTCAATCTTGAATACCTCGGTACATAACTACTAACTGCTAATCTTACACTGGATTCTAAGTGGTTGTCTGTGAAACGGGAATGATATGTTGTCTTAATTATATTCTTCGTTAAAAATGTAGATTCCCACAGATAGTCAGGGCGAAAGAACAATGCTAAATGAATTGCAGCGTTTTTAAAATTGGAATACTTCACTTCGTCTCTATTAGATTCCAAAAGTTATTCTTAACAAATTACATCTTTTTGAAGGAGAAAAGCCGCGCGCGAGAGAGAGAGACAAAGAGAACGTGTAACATATTTTTAGCTACATTTTCACATCAACGTTGACAAATGGGTAACACATGAATGCAACCTTTGATTTTAATCCAGTAAATTCTTGAGAACATCTCTCAAATTTGGGTTGTAATTTTATTCATGGGTGTTTCCATTATCTTGATAACCCCCTGTGTTTCTTTTAGTATGCGCATCTAACGTTTTATGTTAAGGCGGTCACCCAAAATGTCTTGGCAGTCCACCGGCAGATCGCGATCGACTTAATGCCCACCCCGGGTGTAGACAATGGAATGCGCGTCGTGCGACTAGTCTGTCGAAATAGTGGCCTCTGCAGTGGAAAACATTTGTTTGTATGTTCTTAAATTTAGCAAACTGTTAAGGGGCCACTTTTTTTTGCATATGTTAACACTTTGAATGATGTCATTGTTGTAGTACGACATTAGCAACTACGTTCTCCCATTACATGACGCATTACTACACTGGTCGGCCAACGTACGATATTGCCTTGATAAACATCTGCCTTTCCGATCGATTGGACGAGCCATTGACTACAACATGGCTCTCACAGAATTGTCACCCAGAAGTCTTGACTTAACACCTTGGTATTTCTTCCTAGAGGTATGTAAAGTACAAAGTATTCGTTCCTCTTTTTCCTGTTGATCCAGCTGCAACAGCGTATCACAACTGCTATGAATCGACTTAATTCAGATACCTTAAGGCCTTAACGACATAACACAGTAGGCCTTTTACCGACTTAATTCATTACACCATAACAAACCTTCCCCAAAAAATGGATTTCATTTTTATATGTAACTTATTAGTGATTAAATTCTGTTTTAAAGATTACGTTAAGTAAGATTAAGTTTACATTTATGCATCAGCTATGTACGAAAAGTTTGTAAATATTTCATAAATAAATTAATTCGTCACTGCGTATTAATATTTGAAGAATTAAATTGGTATTTAAAAAGTGCTTTTCAAATCTTAATACACATTTAGCAATTTAATTTTTTAAAATATCAAATAATTTGATTTTATTGCAACTTACGTTTCTTTTATGCCCAGATTCTAGAATTTCGAAAATGTATTCTTGTCAAAAGATGTAACATCAGCGGAATTTTAGCCAACACAATGCCGTGGACAGTAAAAAGGTATTGTGCTTTAGATTTATACTTCTCATTTTAGTAATATGTATATCATAAACTCAACTGCGTTTGATATGCATGCCCATAAAAAACGTCGAAGAAACGTTTTCTTTGAGTCATTTTGGAAATAAACAAACATTTTATGGCCCTGAATTTTATTTTTTAATGTCAGGCTCCTAAATATTATTTCTCTAGACATTTAGCGGTATTTTTTTATCTCAACATATAAATGTTCATAGTGAAGCAGCTAAAATTACAAGGATCCAAAAAATGTATTTTGCAAATATAATATAGAATGGAAAATAAAAGACTTTTCGAATGAGAAACGGGGTTGAAGTGTGTTTTTCTTTGTTGAAACTACTCTCCCCGTGGTTAGATAATTGGTTTTTGAAAGGAAAAGACTCGGTTTATATTGCAAGCAATTCAACATTCTTTTAATTTACTAAATTAAATAGAAATTTTGGGTTCTGTTACATTGAATTTGATACGTTGGTGGTTTGATTCATTGCAATACTTTCATTTAATAGATTTCCCGTTCTATGTATCTTTCTTTTTTTAATTTAACGATAAACTGATGTGTCCTTGCACATATCAAATAAAATTTGACACTGTTGAACTGAATTAGGAATTAAATAAAATATAAATGCAGATCACGCATATATCGCGTGGTGATAATATGTATATTATATCATTATTTATAAAACAATAAATGATTACTTTACGTTTGTGAGAATTTGACTTTGGTTTTAATTTAAGAGTGAAATACAACTTTTTTCAAAGTAATCTTTATTTAATAAAATAATACACGCAACATGTAATGGGCTTTTTTAGTGTTTCTGACTAACCCTGTAGGAGGAATCACTGTTGTTGACGTTACATGTTTATTTAAAATTTCCAAGAGAGATATTTACTTTGAATATATTTACTTTACAAAGGTATTTACTTTACTTTACAAAGAGATATTTACTTTATGAAATTATTGAAACATTTCCCTTAAAAAAAGGGTTAATCCATAAATATAAATGTTGAAAGAGAGATCAATGCAGTATAGAATCAACCAATACTATACCATTCAAACCATTCGTTGAATTTCAAATAGGTAAACGAAAAACCGCAAATGAAATAAAAATGATAACAACTAAGGATGGAAGTGGAAAAATTAATATAAATTCAGACAATTTTTATATTTATTTGCCCGAAGTATTTAAAGAAGAATTGAGTAATGGTTATCTAAACTAAACTCATTGGCACCCATCAGGGCCAAGGCCTACTGTGCCCATCTCATTATACTTGATATTTGGGCATTGAGATGCTTGAGCAGTTGTTCCGGTTAGGAGCTCAGTCCAAAGTGAAATTGCCAGTGTTTAATCCCAAAGCAAGCTTGGTACTAATATCTCAACCCATTGAAAGGATGAAAGGTGGAGTTGACTTGCCCAGCTCGAGGATAGAGCCTCGTACCTGTGTTGTGGAAGCGCTATACGCTACCACTCGGCCACCATGCCTCAATGTTTATTTTAAAGTGCTAAATAATATAAAGTTTGGATTTGTATATAGAGGTATTTAAAAAATGTACGTTTGAAAACATCACTTTTCTTTTAATGTTTAATCTTTACTTTAATTTTTGCGAAAAATAAAGACGACTCTTTATACGAAGAACGTCTTTTTTTTTACATTTTTATACGATTTTTTACGAATTTTGCAATTTTTTAGTCTACAAGTTGCTTAATTTTCTAATTTTGTGAGTTTCTTTTCAATTCTATTTTCAGTAGACATCATGATAAAAGTCCCATTTTAAAAAAAGTAAAATGTCTAGAAAACGCGAAGGAAAAAAAAAAAAAACGTAAAAAGTTGTATTTTATGGGTACCATTACAGGAAAAACCGCAATTTCATTTTGTCCCATAATGGTACCTATATACTACTAGGCTGTTTGTGTAAAAGAACCGTAATTTATATCAAGGAGGTTTACTATTTCAAGTCAAATGAAGAGGAAAGCTAGTGATGGCGATTGTTTTTATGGCTGAGATTAAGCCATTAGACAGTTCTAGGCGAAATAATTAGAAGGACTGTTCAAGGACTCATATTACGACTGAGGAGTTGCTGTTTATTGATAAGTATCAAATTTACATTCTACATAATTTAAATTATTATGTAACAGACACTTCTCCTAGTTAAGGTTGAATTTAGATAGGGATTAGAAAGTTATAATAAAGTACATATTCTAAGACAATATCTAATTTTTGTTGAACCCTCATACTTCAGCGAGCGAGAGTCCACAGAAGCATTCACAGCGGAATTAACTTAAAAAACAGAATAATTCTTTTAATTCTTTTTTTTAAATCTTCAATATACTAATATTTGTTACCGTGCTTATATTTAAAAATTAACGCCATATAAATAAATTAATTCAGTAACGGGCTCACTTCATGACGGTCACATGATAAAGACAAACACGTGATCTCCATTGAATTGAAAACTAACTTCGAACTAATTGTACTTGTGTGTGGTCAGCATTTTATTTTTTTTCTCCAGAACTAGTTAAGTTAATGTAAAATCGATCGTTAAAGTTATTTAGAACATCCTTAGAAATATTACAAAAAAATTCAGGTAAAAAAATTAATAATTACAAAAGGAGTAAAATTTTAAATATTTCTAAATTTTCTTTAATAAACTTAAATTTTTAAAATTGTGTGAATAATACTTGAAATAATTTCCTCTCGTATCATTTTCTCAACAAGAACCATCACATGAAAAGCTAAATTATAATTTTAAATACGTAAATGGAAAAAGGGTACCGAATCCTCTTAAAAGATATGTAACTTATAAACAAAGCTTAAAAATTGTTTTAATACCGTATAGTTTCCTTCTTCTATCTCTTGCTTTCTCAATCCCACTACTTCCATACAACTTTTTAAATACCCTATAAAGGAAGAAACTCCAATCAAGATATCTCTTCTAGGAACAATTCTCAAACAAGGCGACCCCATTAACTAATGAAAACTGGCGTTATCTCTTCTGTTCAGAGGTACAGAGCTGCGGCGAGTCCTTTTCAGCTTGTGGATAGGAAGCAGGCACACATGCCTGAAGCACTGAATAAGAATCTATTTTCTCTACATCCTTTAAAATAACTCTTACCCAAGCATCAAAGCTTCCACTTATCAGAATTTTCTCTTCCATGAATGAGGGGGTGCGTGTGTGAAAAGAGCTTAGAGATAATCCCAACTTCCTCCGCTATTTACTAGAGCTAATTGTTTTGAATTGCTCGGTGGTGTCTGTGAGTTTTATTTGACAAGAATCCTCGTTCTGTCTCTGTGAGGGAAGAATTGAGGTCATACAAGTTTAATGTTGCGGAAATGACGTAATTAAAAATTTAGAAGGGTAAACCGAAGCATGTAATGCACGCATTAAATAGAGAGTTGTTACATTTAAACATAAATGTATTCATAAAATAGAAAACTTGTAACTTGTGGATATTGTAAGACACTTGAATACTGTTAATGTGTTGCTGGATGGCGTCTTAAATGAAAGAGGATATAAAATAATACTGTTTTATGTTATAAGATAAATTATTTAAATATATTGTAAAATACGGTTTGCTGAGTGAGTGAATATTAACGTTGCACTATTCAACTACACGAGTTCTTTGGGTGACGAACCTTGTAATTTTGAATCATGGTCAGTAGCGCACACAGGAAATTTTCAAGGGGGGTCCGGGGTCGAAAGTTCACTATTTTTGTTTCATGCTCCTTTTGATTTTGTCGATTTTTGGGAACAAAACACAGTAAAAAACTAATTATTGAATAAATAATTAGCATTAATTAATAAAATTAATCATTAATAACAAATATTTAATTAAATTTTTCGTACTATATACTTAGAATTATAATCAATTGGAAAAAAAATCGAGGGCTTTGGGGGGGTCCGGACCCCCAGGACCCTCCCCTTGTGTGCGCCACTGATCATGGTCAAGTGACGTAGACGACACCTGAGCTGGCAACCGCCCCCCTCTCATAACTGCCATACTAACGGGAGGACGTTTCAGCTCTCGACATATTTAACGTGCATCGCTGCCGTACACGGCGGGTCTTTAGTGGTACAGGGATCGAACTCATGACATGCCTGCCATGGCCCTATACCCTAACCACTGGGTTACCGCAGCCCAAAAGTGTGCTGAATACTCTACTTTAGTTTCTACATCCTTTTTTTTTATTTTGAAATACAATTTAAAATGAAATTGAAATTTTTTTTCAATTAAAACGTTCATAATTGATATTAAGACCTTACACCTGTTACGTACTTTCTTAACGATGAAATTATTAAATTTTTAAATTTAAAAAATAATGTCTCATAAGATTGCATTATTTGAAAACTGATTACAATGTTATTACTATATTATAAATCACTTTATTTAAATATAAGAATTAATGATATTTAAATTCTTATGTGTTACTAGACGTTATCCGCCTGCTTCGCTGAGTGCTTCATGATGTTATTAGTATATGTACCGTGTATATATGTATAAATTATTGATATCTTAGCATTATAAAAATTCAATTGTATTGAAAAATATTCTTATAATTCTTGATTTAAAAAGGACAGAACTTCCAAATAATAATTTCTAAAATTGAAAGAGAAATATCTTTTACTCTCTCGCACCGCCCCCCAAAGTAGATTTCCACAAAACTTATTTTTAGAGGATCTCTACTCAGTAAACTAACCCTGCTTGCCGAATTTCAAGTCTTAATCTAATAGATCAAAAACGCATTTTTTTTATTACTAAGCTTCAGTAACCATCTTTGATAGTCGATATCTGTGAGACCGGTTCAATAAACCGTTCAATTTAATAACAGAGACATACAAGCCAAATTTCATTACTGCACGTCTAGTAGCTCGAAAATGGAGATTTCTTTGATCAATACGCCGCAAAAGATTCCCTCTCACCCATAGGAGTCGATTTCCGTAAAATCCTTTCTTAGTGAATTCCCATTCAACAAAAGTGGCATGCATATTAAATTTCATTACGGTAAGTAGTCATTCGATAACGAATTTGTTTTTTATAAATCAGCCGTTTCCCTCTTAATTCCCCCTCCCTGTAGGAGTCAATTTCCGTAAAATCCGTTCTTAACAAATCTAAAAAAAGGGGGGGGGGACATGTCATCACACACACAAAATCTGAAGTCTGTACGTCTGAAAATTCAAAAACGGTAATATTTATCTGCAATGGCCCAAAAGCCATCGTAACGACCTTTCGGGTCGATTTTCAAAAGACTTTTTGTGTCGGATCTGTACTCCGAGGTACGCGCTTACCAAATTTCTAGCATGTAGTTCTAATAGTTCAAAAATGGGAATATTTATATATAATGCCCCTTAAACCTATGCAACGATCATTAGGATTCATTTTTCGCCAAACCCCCTATTGTAGTCCACCTAGTCTTTGAAAGAAACATGCCCACCTAATTTCAAGTTTGAAGGTCTAATAGTTTAAGAACGGGAATATACATCTCTAACGCCCCTTAAAAAACCCACAACGTCCGTTAGGGGTCAATTTTGCTAAGTCAGAAACGTCCCTAAATTTCATCGTAATCCAGTGCTTTTCAAACTTTCAATACTGACGCCCACCTTTTCAATCACAATTTTAATCGCGCCCCTCCTTATACATAATAATTTACTGAATGCAATAATAATGCACTTATACGATAAAGCAACAATATTTATTATAAACCGTACAAATTCATGACATAAGTATTAAATTTTGTATATGTTACTTTTAAGCAAAAAAAAGTTAAGTAATAGGGTAATTACTAAGTTATTTTTCCTTTCTCTGATTTTTAAATTGGAACATATTACAAAATGCGGTGGTTGCTTAGAAGACAAACTATAGATATCAGCTAAATATAGAAAAGGAACTCAGAGGGTCAATTTCTTATCTTAAAACTCCTTTCAAAAACTTTGCTCTGTAAGACAAGCCCATGGAAGTAGCTAATAATTATTAAACTTGTTCTTAATTTAGTATTAATTAATTAGTCATAAAATACTCTGTGCACCACTCATACATTAAAAGCAGTGTTTCTCAAACTTTCAATACTGGCGACCCAATTTTCAATCATAATTTTTGTCTCGCCCCCCTGTACAACAATAATGTATTTACTGCAATAAAAATGCACTTTGAGAGAGAGACGCTAAAGTTACAATACGATCTTAATTATAAACCGTACAAATTAATACGATAAGTATATTAAATTTTGTGTATATGTAACTTTTAAGTAATATATATATTTTAAGAAAATTACTTAAAATATATATTACTTACTTATTATAACGTTCTTTTTCCTTCTCTAATTTTTAAATTGGAACAGATCGCAAAATGATATTTAATTAAAGATTTATTTCCTTCAGCATTCAATTCTCAAAGTACAAATGTCATTACAAAAATAGTCTAGTCAATGTCGCTCTCTATCATATCCATCACATCTGGCATTATAGGGTACGTTTGCGTGAGTCTGGGCAAACTATCGGACGTCTGCGCAAAACATGTAAAAATGCTTTTCCTCGTTCAATTCCAGTCAGTTTTGGTCGACTCGATACTCCTATAGCTACCGAATCTAGCTTGAATGTACATTTTTTTTAATTTCCACGTTAATTGTAATTCACGGTAATTAAGTATTTACGGCAGTAGATTAAAACAATATCATACATACATTTTTAAGTCGTAAGCAAACATTCGACCATAATAAAGAATCAACAAGTACACAGACGAACGAGCATGGTTCCGAAAATTAAATCAAGGCGATCTTCTCAAAAATACTTAAATTTTGGAACTGAACCACTACTGAAGTAAATGATGGGAAAAAAGCCCCAGCTCGATATGTGTTAAAACTTACAAATCTGTAGAACAACATGTGAAAGTTGTTTTTAAAACATGTAAAATCATTTAGCTATGTTGGCAAAGAATTTTAAAAAGTATTTTCTGGATGAGGACAGCTTGGTAGCAAGTTACGAGTGGATTAGGGATCTATTTCAAGATACTCCAGAAGGGCTCTCAACTTCCGAAGAAGAAATCTTCATATATTTTACATCCAGTGAAAAATTAAAAGGCAATTTGTAATAAATCGCTCTTTGAATTTTGGGTAGAGGTGGATGAGGAATTATCTGTACTGAAAACAAAAGCACTTCGAATACTATTACCATTTTCAACATTCTACCTTTTTCAAACCGGATTTTCTGCAGTGGATGCCTTGAAGACAAAATATAGATCTCAGCTAAATATAGAAAAATAACTCTTTAAGTGTCAATTACTGATATTAAACCTTCCTTTGGAAAACTTTCCTCTGCAAGACAAGCCCGTGGAAGTCCCTAATAATTATTAAACTTGTTCTTAATTTAGTAATAGATTGATTGATTGAATATTAACGTCGCACTGCTCAGCTGCCCGAGGGATTTTGACGACGGACCACGTAATTTTGAACCATGGTCAAGTGACGTGGATGACACCTGAGCTGGCACCCCTCCCTCCTAACTACCACACCACACCAACGGGAAAACGTTTACACTCTCAACAGATTTAACGTACATTGCTGCCCTACACGGCGGGTCTTTAGTGGTACTGGGCTCGAACTCGTGACAAGGCAAGCCACGATCCGATACCTATACCACTCGGCTACCGCGGCCAAATTCAGTAATAAGAATTTATTTATAAAATACCTTCTTCAGTACTGATACATCAAACGTATACTGGCTGAAACACCGACTCTTCGCGCGAGTTCATTTTTTTTAAAAAATAAAACATTATTCTTGATATAATAGCTGAACTGTAAGGGGAGTAAAACTGTGTGCACGACATTGTATACAAAAATGTAAAATGATTTTTTTTAGATAAATGCTATAATTGTAAATAACTGTTTAAAAGAACTGTAATTTTAAACCTTACATAATTAGCATTTAGAATTAATGATAAATTATGAAAAAGAATATAAAATTCCGATGAAGAATGATTGTGATACTTTTTAACATTTAAAGCGAGAAGACTTCAAAGTGTTTTAACCCCGGAGCAGGCGCGTACTCGATACTAATATTAATGGTAGTGCGGGGGAACTCAGTCACCCCAATCATTTGTTTAGAATTATTTTTACTGTACACGATACAAATCGGAATTCTAGTGAATATTTTAATTTATAGAAAGTATACTTACCTTCTTTCAAGGACTATTCAATTCTTTGATGATTTGAGAAAAAATCCAATAAAACTGAACTAAAATGATTCAAAAGTACAAGTCCATAATAAAGGACGCAAATCAGACACTTCTCAATTATCCTACAAAAATGTAAACCAATCAATTCTTTTCCAAATATCGCAAAACTCAATTATTTACAATATCCCTAAGCGAAAATCAAACGCATAAGAGATGGGAGGGAACTAATATTGATAATAACCATACCATAAGATTGAAGGTCAAATCAAATGATTAGCAAACGTACTATGCAGCCTGGCTGAAAAGTGAATCATGACTTCCTTTTCTTTTTCTACACAACTAATGTACAGTATTTCAATAATAATTACAGTGGTGAATTGTTTATCTTCTATATATATATATATATAAGAGAAAAAAGCGAATTTATTGTTCATGGCAAGATCTCCAAAATTATTAGATCAACAGAACTGAATATTGCCGGCATGTTTCACTATTCACTAAAAACGGATTAAGCAAATATCAAGAGAGATTATAATGGCATCAAAGATAACTCATCAAAATATATGCATAGAAGAAAAGAAACTCACTCGCCCAGCACGAGATTTTCAGAACTAATTGGCATAGAGTCTTGAAATTTTCGAGGCACGTTTCTTCCAATGAATAAAGATCCATTAATAAAGGGTTTTGTAATAACTGACTCCCAAAGGGTTTCGGAGGGTTTTTTTTTTAGATAAAAACATTTGGCTTTTAAAGAATTCGATCTCCATGCTTGAAATTTGGTAGCCGTGTTTCTTCTTTCAATTCCTACTCTCTACCTATATTTATTTATTTATTAATTTATATATCTTGTTCAAATTTTCAATCGTTTATAAAATATACTTTCTATTCATCCAATCAAGTTCAAATACCTTGTTTAAATTTGCAGTGGATGACACTAGATGTTAATACGGTTTTTTTCTCATATTAACCTATTAATTACTGGTTAATGATTTAAGTAAATTGCCAGTTTCTGATGCCAACTTAGGATCGTTTCCATCCTTGTAACAATGTAACTGGCAAACAATGTCAAAATTTGGCGTCGAAAACCGGTTTTTCAGCCAAACGAACCAAACCGAGTGTGCATTCTTACAACAATGTAGGCAGATCATTCACTTTTTTATATTCCTACATAGTTCACTCTCTCCCTATATATATATATATATATATATATATATATATATATATATATATATAGTCGACTCTCGATAATTCAAACTTTCGATAATACGAACCTCTCGCTAATTCGAAGTATATGCTCAGCCCCTAGAGAGAAACTCTTGATATTTCGAACTAAAACCATACGTTTTGGTACTCTCAATATTTCGAAGTAAAATTTGTGGCTGGCCAGACTACAACACGCGATAATTCGAAGTTATCCTATAAAACTCTCGATAATTCGAACCTTCAATATTATGAAGTTAGATTCACTTCCTGTACCTAATTATCCCACGAGCGGTTTTTTTACTGAACTCATTTTCAGTCAAAATTGTGCATGTTGATAGAATAACTACTTTGTTTATTATATTTCCGGTATTTGCTAAGCAGAATTTTGATTCATTCCTAAGCCGTCTGTTTTATCTTTTTCCTTTGATACCCAAGCTTTAAATGGATAAAGGAAAAACTGCTTTTTTTTTATTCACTGTGCAGTAATGAGTGATGCTTCCTTTTACAAGTATTGCACAATAATTTTGATTTCCGTTGAATATTTATTACTAATAATGAGTCACATTTAAACATGTTTTTTTTTAAAATAAAGCACTCAAACTTCATCCAAGATAATTCAGCAGAAGCGTTTTATGGCAGAGAATTGAAAGCGAGAAATAAAACCTTTATTTAAAAATGTACGAGGCAAAGACAGGAGAGACAGGGATTTAACTTTATTCTATTATTTTTTTTAAAAAAAAGAGCGGTAATGTGCCACTAAGAATTGCTCCACGTGCCATAGTTGCCGACCCCTGCTATTAAGTATCACCCGTAGCTGAGTGTGAACTGTGAAGACGTCTTGTGTTCATTTTAGATTCCAAATTTTAAATTGAAAATATTATTTTACTAAAGTTGTGGTGATTTACATTTCCTACCTGTTAATTTCGATAAACCTTGGGCCACTACTTTACACCTCACCTCAGTGTCGTCTTATCACGTGAAATGAGCGACATGTCTTCTTTTAAAAAGTACAAGTGCTTAACAATTTCTGAAAAGCAAAAGGTGATAGAATCAGTTGAAGAAGGTGAGAGGAAGGTCAATGTAGCCAAAGCATTTGAAATCCCACTGAGATCGCTCTCCACTATTCTGAAGAATAAAGAGAAAATCTTTAGTGCCTCTTAGAGAAGAGTGAGAAAACACGTTAGAAAAGGTAATTTTCCACGTCTTGAACAGTGTTTAGTTTCATGGATGAGACAGTTTCGAGGACAGAATATTCCGACGGGTGGCTCTTTATTGAAGGAAACGGCTAAAGCATTCGCCAAAGAATTAAGAATTGAGTTTTCGGCTAGCGAGGGATGGCTTACAAATTTTAAGAAAAGGAATGGGATAGTCTTCAAAAAAAAAAGTGCGGGAAAAGCTTAAGTGTCGACATTAACGTTTGTTCTAAGTGGCAGAACTCGCTTTCGGATCTAATAAAGGAGTACGAACCACGTAACATTTTCAACACGGATGAAACCGGACTCTTTTTCACGTGTTTGCCAGAAAAAACATTTACATTCAAAAAAGAAAAATGCCACAGAGGAAAACATAGCAAGGAGAGGTTAACTATTTTATTGGCTGTAAACATGGACGGCTCAGAAAAGATTACTCCTCTCGTCATAGGAAAATCTGCAAAACCTCGGTGTTTCAAGGGCATAAACTCGTTCCCTATCAAATACCGCTCAAACAGGAAGGCATGGATGACCACCCAACTCTTTAATGAATGGTTGATCTCACTGAACTGAGATATGAAAAGAGAGAAACGACATATTCTCTTATTTTTAGACAGCTGTACTGAGTACAATAACGCACCACCTTTATCAAATGTGAAACTTCAATTTTTCCCTCCAAACTTCAGCCACTCGACCAGGGCATCATCATACATAATTTTAAAACTTTTTATCAGCGTGAAGTCGTTAAAAGAGATCCTACTCGGATCTCTTTGGATCACCTCGAAAATCAGCAGAATGTAACTACTATTTCTATTTTAACAGCTTTGATCATGATTGACAAGGCTTGGGGAGCTGCAACTCCTTTGACAATTCACAGCTGTTTTAAAAAGTCAGGCTTCCCCTCGCCGAATCTGGTTGATGTGGACGATACACTCACTGAATTTAATGCTGAACCATCCCTTTGGGAAGCTCTTCCAGAACAAGATTTGACGTTTGACGACTACGTGTTGGTTGACACGGACATTGCTGTATGGGGAGCTCTATCTGACGCTGAAATTGTGGCTTTGGACCACAATAATACAGAAAGGGATGAAGACGAATCGGAGGAGTTGACTCCGATAACTCTGTCAGAATCTAAAGTGTCACTAAACAAACTACGCAACTTTTTCCTTCAAAATCATGTTGATGCAGACATTTTACAGGATTCATTTGTTCTAGAAAAATCTATTGACAAAGTTAGATTGAATGCCTTAACACAAAAAAGATAACAGATTTTTTCGACAAAAAGGATTAATTATATATAGTAATTATATTCTTTTAATAGTTGTTTTAAAGATATAAGTGCATTCTTTTAATATAGGACTTTTAACTTTTGTTTTATATTTTTATACTGTATAAAATGTACTTTAAAAAATTATGTACAATTGTTGCTTTATTACATAGTTTTAAATTTAAATGTGTTAGAAAAAAAACTTCTCTTCGTGTATTTTTGAGAGTTTTTTCCTACCCTCTTGACAATTCGAACTCTTGATATTTCGAAGTTTTTCATTGGTCCCTCCAACTTCGAATT
>BMAU01014866.1:0-112562 GCA_019973935.1 Trichonephila clavipes
TAAAAGTACGGTTGATAGAGTACCAATAATTTTAACGCAATTTTATATTTCGTTCTCGTAAACTTTACTCCTTTTAAAACATGTATTGACAAAATACTCTCCTTTTGTATATTTATAAAATTTTAAAAATATAATGGTTATCTTACCCAACATTTTAAATCAGGGGTGGCAACTGTGTAGCTAAGACGTGCCAAAACCAATCTGTCAGTATCATTCAGCGTGCCACATAGTAGGAAATTTTTGAAATCCTTCGATTCTTACGGTAATATTTGCAGATTTAAAGAATAGAGGTAAATAATTTAGATTTACAGTTTTATTTTATATTAATTATGGACCAATAAAATCCATTTATTAACATAAAAATAACAATATAAAATGTTACTATTTCTTCAACAAAGATAAAAAAAAAAATTAAAAATGTATGTTTCCAACATATTTATTTAAATAAGAAATAGACAAAGTGAAATATAAATTATTTCCCTTCATTACAGTTAAATAAAAATTGTAATGCGAATTAACTCTTTCACGACTCTTCTTTCATATCGCAAAACCAGGTGTATAATGCGTGACACGATTCTGAGCATTCAGTTGTTAAACAATTTCTTTGCGGGTCGAAATATTTTCATATTAGGAAAGATTTTTTACTTTGATATGCCGAATCACATAAGTGGAAAGCAGAGTACATGCAATTTTCTTTTTCAACAATTAAATCCCTAGCAATAACACTCAATTATTTACAAAATAGCTGTAAATTTATCCTTAGAATTATCTTTCAGATTATTTTGTAGTTCCATAAATGTCCATAACTCTCTCTCTCTCTCTCTCTCTCAGAAGATGTTTGTCAAATAAGGTCTATTATCAACTTCCATCCACTCAAGAATTGACAAATTTGTAGAGTAGTGCTGAGTGCCACTAAAAATTGTACCACGTGCCACAGGTCCATAGATTGCCGACACGTTTTAAATGTTCTTATTAACTAACCATCTCCTATTCAAACACAATTTATATGATAAAAAAGGGTTTTCATTCATTTTGTAGGGAATTGTATTAGATTCAACCATAAGTAATTTTGTGTTTCAAATAAATTACGTTGTTTCGGGGATCCCCTTAGAGCACACAAAATGAAAGGAATTTGACATAATTATATAGTAAGTTTCTCTAAAAAAGGGGAAACGTTCACTTTCAAAATACACTGCGTAAAGTGGTTTTAGGTGTACGAAGTTATATTCACTATTATTCCTAAAATAAATTTTGATATTTTGGTTTTTCGTTAAGTTTTGAAGTTATTTCTTCAAATATACTTCTCCATTACATTTCTTTCAAACTTGCTATTTTCTTTTGCGGCCATGGTAGCCTGATGGTCGTGGTTATGAACTCGTGTCCAGTGTTCGAGCCCTGGTACCACAAAAGTTTAGCGTTGAAGAGGAGCTGATGCACGTTAAACACGTCGACGTCAAAAGTCCTCACGTTGGTGTGATGTGGAAGTTTGGAAGGGGAGTTATCAGCTCAGGTATCGTCCTCGTCACTTAACCGCGGTTCAAAATTATACGTAGTCGCTCGTCAGTAGCCACCGTGTTGACTTAGAATGCAATATAAACCCTTGATGTGTGCACTTGAGTTAATTCGAGTACGCTAAACAGTTCCAAATATGCACATTAGATATAATTCAAACGAGGTCGCATTTTATGCTGCTTTAATTTTCTCACTCAAATATCAGCGAGCGCCGTCTGCACTCGAGATATTTGACTGTTATTTCTTATATTTACGATTTAGTCGTTAAACATCAAAAACTCGTTTTCAATGTAAAGACTGTAATGTTGGACTGTGTGCAGTGCCGTGTTTCGAAAAATATCACACTGTGACATTTCTGTAAACGACATGTGTCTTTCTCATACTTCTTTGATATTTTTGCTATTTATACCTGTTAAAATTATTTTTTATTAAGGTTTTTGTAACTAATTGTAAATTGAATAAAACCTTTTCTTACAATTATATGTATTTGAGGATGAAATCTGATTTACTTTATTCAGGAAATTTTTAGTAAATTTCATTTTCTTAGCCAACTTATTTCTTTTAAAACATGCATATTTGTGTATTATATAATTAAATTTCTAACTATCTAAAGTGGCCGCGGTAGCCGAGTGGTATTGGTATCGGATCGTGGCTTGCCTTGTCACGGGTTCGAGCCCAGTACCACTAAAGACCCGCCGGGTAGGGCAGCGATGCACGTTAAATCTGTCGAGAGCTGAAACGTTCTCCCGTTGGTGTGGTGTGGTAGTTAGGAGAGGGGGGTGCCAGCTCAGGTGTCGTCCACGTCACGTGGTCCGTCGCCAAAAGCCCTCGTGTAGCTGAACAGTGTGACGTTAATATTCAATCAATCAATCTAACTATCTAAAATTATATGTCTGGCTTTTTTCTTCATTAAAATCTTTCAGGATCTTACAATATATCTTGCCATTATTCATTATGTACTTAATAAGGAAAAATATATCTAAATATAAATAATTTCTGTCCTAATAAACATATAATTGTTTTTAGCTACAGTTTGGAAAATGCATTGAAATTTATATCAGGACAGGATTTTAACATATTATGAATGTGTTTTTTACTGCCACTATGTTATATATTTATCTTTCATTCTTTTTACAATATGAGTAGAAGTCGCGTAAACAGTTTGTCACAGTAAAATTAATTTTTGTTTTATATTCAAATTATACTATTATATTGATTCTGAAAATAATAGGTTAGTTTGACAAGCCATTATTTCCCAATTTTAAAGCATTGAACAGTTTTGAAATTTTTTAAACTTTTCTAAAATGTTAAATTATTAAAAATATTTAATTATTGTAAGTGATTAATATTTCTTAGATTATTGGAAACAAAAAGTATAAAATTTAAAATATATCTCTTTGTTGAATTTTAATAATTATTTTTATGGCTAAACCTGGAAAAACCCAATTTTTTTTAAATATTAACATTAAGATATTTTTTTTTAAAAAATAACTAGAGCTCTCAGACCTAAATCCATATGAACTGTTATAGAACATATGTAAAGGAACATTTACAAGATATTTCAAGACTCTATCTTGAACAGGAAAAACGCCTTAGGGATTAGAAAACACTCTCATCTTCAAAATTAAAAATCTGAGAAAAACATACTTAAAATTTGTAATGGCATAAAAAAATTCCATTGCCTGTAAAGCTTTTTAATTTTTCAATCTGTTACTATCCAACTTATGCTCTACATGAAAATTCTACTTGAAATAAATGACTGAAATATATCTTTTTTAATTCAACATATTCTAAGACATAACATTGATAACAATTGTTAATTTGGTCAATTATTCACTTTTATCAGAACCTTATATATTCACAAAGAGTTTTAAATGCAAAATATTTTATATAGAAATTAGTAGTTATACAAACGTAATCCAGAAATCACCAAGTTTGTAAACAATATCTATTTTTTTCTCAGTTCCCCATCGTGGCAGTTACTCAAAAACTTAAAAACATGAGCAAAAGAAATGATTTTAGAAACTAAAATTGTAGTTAATTGCCGTTTCACACGAAATATTGGATTGTGTTAAAAAATATTTTTAATTAATTCAATCTAGGAATGCAAAAATGCTTTAAAATGAAACCGAATTTAAAATCAAAACTCAGAAAATTAAAATTTCTTAAAACCTAATTGGTTTTTAGATCAGAAATTGAGCAAGTTTTCCAAATATATGAAACATATATTTGCAATAAATTGGGTGAACTCTCTGTTGGCCGTGAAGTGTAGAAAATGTCCATTTCACAATCCTCGCTCTAGGCCACAGCTGTGAATGAGAAACCTCCCGTTTCGAAGAACACAGAGACCGAAAAGCAATAAAATCCTTCCTGCAAAACCAATCGGGACCTCCTGCGGCGTTAACAGGGGAAAAGGACTAAACTGCCATTCGTTTTTGAAGCAGTTCGCGAAATTTATCGGAGCATTTTCGGAGTAGCTAGCTTTAAAAAAGTAGATCACTTTCGAAGTGAAATTCAATTAGCGGGTCATCAGTCAGAGGGTTAAAGAAGCGCATAAATTGATAATTGTCATGATATTTAGTGTCACTTAGATCAGAATACATGTACAAAATGGTTTTAAGGACATTTTACCAAAAAAAAATTATTTAAATATAATATTTCGGCAAAAAATTAACTTAGAGTAATCTTTTTCAAAATATTCTCCTTTTGCGAAAAATGCTTCTATCATAAAAATATTTTGCCTGTATATAGCTCAGATCTCTGTACAGAGGCTCAACTATGATATTTAAAAAAATCACATTATTTTCAGAGTTACAACTATCGGCGTTTTTTTCTTAAAATTTCTTCCCTCTGTTGTCGTAAAACATGGATAAACCCACTTCTAAGTTATATATTTCAAAATTTCTTGTTGAGCCTCTGTACAGAGGTCTGAGCTATAGACAGTTAAAATATTATTACAATGGAAACATTTTTCACAAAAGGAGAATATTTTGAAAATGGGTCATTCTATGCTCCTTTTGTGTCAAAATATTGTACTTAAATAATTTTTTATTGTAATACTATTCTTAAAACAATTTTGTATAGATTTTCTAATCTAAGTGACATTAAATATCACAAATATTATTCATTTATACGCTTTTGCAAAATCACGGTTCCGAACGTAATCGGATACCTTAAATTTTCGGCGGCTCAAAGTTTTTAAGTTGTGTAGCCTTGATGTTTGGGGAGCAAGGTAACGTAGCTCAGGTGTCGTCCTCGTTACTCTTCACGGTGTTTCAAAATTATGAGATTCGTAGCCAGAAGCGTTTTCGTCGCGCGTTCACTTGGGATAATATAAAACAAATAGTACTTTAGCTCTACCGTGAAACCTTAAGATCATATCATATTGTTCAAATTCACTCATTTGTGTTCATTTCTATATAGTTTAATTTGTCGGCTAATTTATATTCGTTTCAAGTTGGCGACGGATTTGGCGACTTAATTTTGGCGCCAAATTTGGCGATATTTGGTGATTAGCCCTGTCTGGCAATTTTTTAACACTATTTATTTGTATTATGAAGCTTTCTCACGCTTTGCTAGACCTTTCTATTTCTCGATTATTCTGGCAAGTGCAAGGGTTTCTGACCGAAAGGTATAAAGGGCCCGGGCCGGCTTTCAGTTAGTCAGAAGCTTTCATGCAAAATAAATTGCATAGTTGGGTTATTATTTTTTTGATGAGTGTTTACTATTGCTTTTGTTAGTGTAAAAATATTTTTCAATGTACGTGACTTTCCAATCTGTTAACAATTTGTGGAGAACTGTTTTGGCCAAAATTGTTTTATTTTAGATCATATTAAGCATATGATGAATTAATATTCATCAATACAATTTCGCAACAAGATAGTAACCTTTCAAAACTTTGTGTGTATTTTAAGTTTCATAACTTATTTGTTAAATATGTAGAGTGTGTATTGTGTTATCTTAAAACATTTTTTTATTCATCAATTGCATAAAATGGTTTAAAATGGGTTGAGATTCACTTTTGAGAAAACTAAGAAATTCTGTGAATTAAATGCGAGCGAAGGTAACATTTATTTTTATTTCATCATTCCTTTCTTGTTTTCAAAAAAATATTATTCCTCTCCTTCCTACACGGAGTCATTTTATTTCTCCTAAAAGAAATATTTTTTCTATCGAACGTTGCTGAGAGTCTCATAAAACGAAAACATCGATCGTATAACACTTTTTGACCTTTTTTTATAGTTTACTCTGAGAAAATTGTTTGATTAAAGTCATCTTGAACAGGAAATGTGAGTTAAAAAAGAAGAGACATCAACTGACAACGTGGGAGATGACGAGAGAAATGGAGTTTGGAGAAATAGTAAGGGAATATCTCCAAATGGAAAAATGAAATACAACTAAAGATTTTTTTTATCTAGGCTTCCAAAAATACCCAGCAAAAATTTTTAAATTATAATAATCGGCAAGGGGGAACATCATCGTAAGAAAATACGATGGATATAGTAGACCTAACCAATTACCAGGAATAGTTGAGTAATGACATGGACAGGAACTTTCGAGAGAAAACAGTCAACAGTCAGGGAAACAAGATAACTGAGGTGTAAAAAAAAATACCTTTTATGCGTATGCACACCCGAGGGGGAGGGGATCACAAAGGCTATTGTAAACGGACCTCGTAATTTTGAACTGTAGTTAAATGGTGAGGACGATTCCTGAGCCTGCACTTCACTGTCCTAACTTCCCCATGACGCCAGCGTATGGACTTTGAGCCACGACAGATTTAACGCGAATCGGTACCTCTACAAGACGGATCTTCAGCAGCATCAGGATCCTATACCATGATTCAACAACGCTAGCCACGAGCCCATGCTCATAACCACTCCAACTATCGAAATCTCTGTGGCAAGAGCAACCAAGGACAAAATATCACAATATTCGAATGAAACTTTCATGCTCCATGAAAAAAATCTTCATACCAATAACAACGTAAGTATAATATTTTGTAAGATTATATTTTCACACTAATAATTAAAAATGACTTGAATTGTTCTTTACGCAAAGTTTTTAAAGCTTATTTGGTGAATAAAATTTGGTGGCCTATAAAATTAATATTGCTTATTCTTCTCCTATTTTAACTGATTCTCAAAAAATTTGTTAATATAAAAACAATTGAATGCAGAAGTAACTGTTTTAAGCCACTCAAACGTTTAAATGTATAAGCAAATGCTGGTTAATTTTTCAAGTAGATAATAGTGAAGGAAACGTCAAAAGAGAAAAAGATTTGAGTAGAAATAATTATTTTTTAATTTCTAGAGGCCGAAGTCTGAATAGCCGCCATCTTCTATGCAACGATTCGTGGTTTGCAGACCCTTCCCATAGAAGAGGGCAATTACAGATCTCTTCCATGCCTTCAAATCAATGAAGAGAAGACCTAAAATTAAAACATATTGTTAAGCTAGTTAAAGAGACTCTGCTTCTTTCTGCGTTTCTAACAATGAATTTTGTTGACTTTTATAATTGCAATAAACATTATCAAATACTAAGGAAGTATGCAGAGTAAATACTGTATATTTTCGACATAATTCTATAAGCACAAAACCTTTGAATTTATAAGTACCCCAAATGTGCTGTAATGCAATTTTTAGTGTATCGGAAGAAAAAACTAACACGAAATGTTTGTTGCCAAATATTTTGAAAATAGTCAGAATATATAATTTTTTCTTTTGATAAACTTCAAAAATATTATTCTTTTTTCAAAACATATATTATGTGACTTTTGATTAAAAGAATATCAGATACATTTTGAAGCGTATTTTAATATATTCCCGGAACTTAATTTCCTCAAACTTCTTTATTAAATCAAAAACATTACGTCGATTTTAAATTATATTACATAATTTTTAAGAATAATGTATTATTTTTAAACAATTTGTATTATTTTTAAACAATTTATAAAATTAAATGTTTCATGTACATACTCGTTTCCTTTTTAACTAAGTATAAAAATAGAATACTTTCACGTCTGAGTGGATGCAGTCACACTATGGAGTAACACGATGGTACACACGGTCCTCGCGTAATTCTGAGCCTCGGTCAAGTAACGAGGATTGCCCCCCTCTCCAAACTTCCATACCACGCCAATAGGAGACATTTGAACTTTGACAGATTTAACATGCAGGTCTTTGTTCGAACTAGATTTCCAACTCATGAAACGACGGCAACAAGTTCGTAACCGTAACCACTAGGCCGTTTCCGATTTCAAAAACTGTCCTTAAGCTGATACGAGGGGTAATTGATAAGTGAGGTTTCCAGCAGCATAAAATAAGTTTCCCATAAGGTAAAACACACTGCTGTTTGTAAAAAATGCAACACCATGAAGGAATAATCAGAATTAAATGAACTTTGCAGCAAATATCAATTATACGATGTTAAGTAAAATTGTAAAAATTCAGAGCCACTGCACATGCATAGCGTATGCAGTGCCCTCTGAACTGATGCTGAAAGCGTATAATTAGAGGTCTGTTGCGGGGTGATGATTATTTGTTAGTGGCGAATGTTTAGGGAGACCTAACACGAAATAAGGAGAAAGTTCAACAAATTACGGAGTTTGAACGGGAAAGAATTATCGGCCTTCGAGAAGGAGGATTTTCCTATCACGCAATAGAAGCTCGTGTGCAGTGGAACAGTTCCATAGTGATGCGAGTTTGGAAGCAGTGGACCGATGAGCACCGAACAACTCGAACAACTGGCTGTGGAAGATGGAAGGTGACGTCAGTGCGCGACGATCGACACCTGCTCCACATGGCGGTGAATGACCATATACACTGGTGTTCAAAACTTAAGCAACAATGTAAAAATTTAGTAAATAGTCATGAAATTGCAGAAAAGGAGGCCTGGAGATCAGTACAGTGAAGACGTAAGTCAGTAGAAACGTCATGCGTATGCAAATATCAGGAACGAAACGTCAGAGGCGACGTGAGCGTAACCAAAACGCGTGATGTCGGCGCGCACTGCTCAACAGTAGAACAAAATGAAGGACGGAGACGCAATTCAACATATTCGCTGCAAGTGATAGTGAGTCAGTTCATGAAATATGGCTAGAAGAAATCACCTGGACGACTTCACACGTGAAAGAATAATCGGAAAGCTGTAGGAGGGGAGTACTGTCACCAGTGTAGCTGCAAAGTTCGGAATCAACAAACTAGTCGTTCTGCGTGCTTTGAAAGCGTTCCAAACCACAGGTACAGCTGTTAGAAAGGTTGGTGGTGGCCGTTCGAGGACGACAACTGCAGGGGAGGACCGATGTATCATCCTGCAGGCGAAAAGAGGTCGACAGCAGTCAGCAAGCACCATTGCTCTGCAACTCTGTATAGCAACGCGACGACAAGTGTCGCGGTTTACTGTGGCCAGACGCCTTCAAAAAGGAGGCCTATTCGCCCACCGTCTTGAACGCTGCCTCCCGTTGAAAGACCGACGCCACCGTTCACAGTGGTGCAGAGAGCACAAAAACTGGACAACTGATCAATGGAGTCGTGTCCCCTTTACGGATGAGAGTCGGTTCAGTACCAGAAGCGATTCTCAACGCGTTTTGATTTGGAGAGAGATCGAGACCCGGTTTTATTCCAGTAACATCAAGGAAAGACACCTTTACGGTGGTCCTGGAGTCCTTGTATGGAGAGGCATTATGCTGAACGGGTGAATTGAGCTCCGCATTTTCGACGGATGGTCTGTAATCGGGGATCGCTATTGTGAGGAGGTACTTCTTCCTTATGTGCATCTGTTCCGAGATGTCATTGGCCCAGACTTCCTTTTTATGGATGACAATGCCTGGCCTCATTGGACTCTTGTTGTTCAGGAGCTGCTGGAAAGTGAATATATCACTCGAATGGATTGGCCAGCGTACTTCCCAGATTTAAATCCCATCGAACATCTGTGGGATGCTTTGGGGAGACGATTTTCATCACGCTTACATCATCCGGAGAATACCCAACAACTCAAACAGATGCTGATTGACGAATGGGCATCCTACCACAAGAAATGTTGCACCAGCTGGCTCTAAGTATGCGGAAACGGTGCGAAGCAAACATTGCAGTGAAGGAAGGGCATATAACATATTAAGGAACATCTGCTTGTTGTTCTTCCTGTTGGATGGACAATCATGAGTAACGATACTATGCGTTCAATAAAGCTTGTTTTTGTTTGATTCCATACCGTATCCATTGCATTCCTTTTTCAGAGCCGATGCTTTCGTCATCCTTTACGTACATAATACTCTCCCTCATTTCTGAATTTCATGTCTCTCAGATGTTTTTTCGTGAAGTTATTGCAATAAAACCACCTGTTGCTTAAGTTTTGCACACCAGTGTAGCTTCCTCCAGGCAGTTGGCAGCACGTTGATCTACTGCTACATGTGTACTAATGTCGGCTTCTTTAATTCGTCGACGTCTGCTGTACCGTGGATTGCGTGCAAGGGTGCCTTTATAGCGGATCCGCCTCATGTCACACCATAGACGGCTGCGTCTGTAATGGGCTCATGAGCGCAGAACGTGGCAAGCTGACTGGCACCAAGTTGTCTTTTCAGATGAATCACGTTTCGATTTGTGGGACCATAATGGCCGCATTCGTGTTAGACGCTATGTTGGTGAACGCTGCCTTCCAGAGTCCGAACGACATAGTGGCCTAACACTTGGATTTATGGTTTGTAGTGCGATTTCGTATCATAGACGATCCAATTTTCTACGAATTGAGGGTAACCTCAATAGCAACAGATACGTCCGTGAAATGCTACAGCCCGAAGTCGTTCCCTTCTTTAAGGTATCCCTGGAGCTATCTTTCTGAAGGATAATGCACGCCCACATGTTGCAAAGATTGTTCGAGACTTCTTTTCAGTCCAACACATACAACTTCTTCCTTGGCCTGCTTATTCGGCGGATATGTCGCCTATTGAGCACGTGTGGGATTTGGTTGGTCGGCGTCTCGCTCATGATTCACGCCCTTCACCTTCATAAGAACTTTTGCTGCGCATGCAAGCAATATGGAATTCTTACATATGGCTTCCACAAGCAGGCATTCAAAATCGGTTTGACTCCAGGCCACGTCGTATAGCAGCACTTATTGCAGCGCGTGGTGGATACACCAAATACTGCTTTCGGGCATTTAATATTGATTTTTTACTTTGAAAATTTCGTCATTTATTTATACTAATACAAGTCGTTTGTACATTAAATTTCATTTAATTCTGATGATTCCTTCATGGTGTTGTGTGTGTGCATTTTTTACAAACAGCAGTTTAATAACAGAGGTATCAGAATGAAGGAAATTTATTACTCTTACGTATTGCAAGCTTATTTCTCAACATATTCACCACTAACAGCTATACAATTGTTCAATCATTCTATCCATTTCTTCATTCCGTTCATGTAGAAAGATTCTGGTTGGCTGCATATCCATTTGCGCAGGGCTGACTGAACTTCGGCATCCATTGAAAAAAGTTGACCGTTCAACGTCTCCTTTTAACACGGAAATAAAAATAGTTTTAACACGAAAATAAACAATATGTCAGCAATTCTTGCCACATATAACTCAAGACTTTATTTTTTCAAACTCAATATTCCATCTCCTTATCTATTGCCATCAAAAGTTCCAGAACTTTCCATAATTAAAATTACAGTTAATTTTTATAAATAAAAGCACGCGCGCGCGAGCATTAATATAAAGCATTAATATAAAGCACGAAAGAAATAAAGAATTGCCATTTGTTACATCCTCCCCCTCTGGTTTCGACGGCGTCCCGACGAGGAACCAGGAGTCTGTGGGACCTTTGGTGGACGGCCACGTTTACGAAGAGGAATGAGGGGTTTTACTTTGTCATCATTACAAGGAGTTAAAGCAGAGGTGTGGTAAACACCAAGAGGTTCCCCCGGATTATCAAGACTAGCAAACTTTTAAGATGATGGTGATATTTGTGTTAAAATCACGTAGAGACCGTCTCTGCGTGGCATTAGTTTTGCATTTCTTCCTTGCGCAGCGTTGCTCAGCGGATGTGATGCTACAAAGACATATTCTCCAGGTTGATATGTTGGAGCAGCTTTTCTCTTTTTATCAGCGTAAAACTTCCTACTATCCTGTTGCTCTTCAACCACCTCTCTAATCTGAGTGGAAAACTTAGCGAATTTCTTGAGGTAGGGAGTTATCTCTGGCACAAAATTATCATTCTGGATGACGACTCGGATATCATTAACAACTTCCCTTGGAGTGCGTAACTCTCTTACCAAAATTCAGAAAGGCTGCCGTCTGTCCTGTCGTTTCGCATTTGGCTGTGTTGAGAGCAAAGCGGATGAAGGGTAGCTTCTCTGACCAACAGTCATGCTTGTCTTGGACGAGATTTGCCAGCCGTGGGGGGTTTCAGATCCCTATTCTTTCGTTCAACTGGGTTAGCTTGTGGATGGTATACATGGATCAGGGATTGATGGATGTTTAATGGGTAGCATATTTGTTGCATCACTTCTGACACAAACTGGGTTCCATTGTCACTCATAAGGCGGCGAGGAATGCCATACCTCAGTAGAACCTCTTCAATCAAGGTAATGGCACATTCTTTAGCTGTGGCATTGGGTAGTGCAAACAGTTCGACCCACTTGGTGGTACAATCCTCAATGATGAGGATCCATCTTTTACCATCTTTACTCTCAGGAAGGGGCCCGAAGAGATCAATGGCCAAGGTTTCAAAACGTTGGGCTGGCACAGGTGTCTGTAATAGCCCGGAAGGCTTCTGATTTGAAGCTTTGTATTTAATGCAGTCAGGACAGTTCTTTACACGAGACATTCTGTATGGGGGTACAGAGATAGGAGGACTATTTCCCGTGTTAATGTGGTGCTCCAAGATATTTGTTGCTTCTCCCCCTGGTTCGAAGACATTTTGGAAGGATTCCAACAGGAGGTTAAGTTTCTCCTTCTATGGACGGGGTGTCCAATTCTTCACCAAATGGATACTTGTGGGTAGGATTGTCCCAGAAGTACCAACAAGTATTCTTCACATCTAGAACCAAACCAGCAGAACTAAGGAAATCTGTTCCTAGAAGTGTTTTATTTCCCTTTGCCTTTGGGAGAATTATGAATTTGGTCAAGACTGATCTCCCCTCAATTTCTACCATTACTTGGGTTGTGAGGGCCTCACCTGTGGTCTGTTGACCATCTGTTAAGCTCATTGCTAATGTGGTTTCCTGGAAAAGGAGTCCCTTATCCTTAAATATCTGGAACATCCTTCCCCCAGCAATTGAATGTGAAGATCCTGTGTCTGCACATACACGTCCCTTTATTCCACAGAAAGTTATGTTGATTAGGGTCAATCGAGGGCTTCTGGTCTGAGCTGTGTAAGCATTGATGTGATTGGTTGCTACGTCTGTTCTTTGTGAGGCGTTGAGGTTGCAGGTGGGGCACCTAGATTTTATCACTCATTGTTTCCCACAGCCATAGCATCTGAGAGGGGATCTCTCATTTGGTACCTGATGAGAATATTCTCTTTTGGGAAGGCGTTCAGGTTTCCTGAATGATACCTGTCTTCCATCATTTACGGTTTCACTTGCCTTCACGTGTCTCCTAAGGTCCACTGGGTAGGGAACGTCGGATGTTGTCAAAAGCTTTCAGCTTATCTGCTAACATTTCTGGGGAGATAAGTTCTTCCCAGATATCCAGGTAATGTTCCTTACACTCCTGAGAGCATCTCTTTTTCATTTGATCGGCAATCATCAAATTCTTCAATCCGTCAAATGAATCAATTTTAAGCTCATTGAGCCAACCTTCAAAATATGCTTGGATTTCAAAATAATTATCTTTCCACGTCCCATTTGGGCTTTTTCTGTGACGTGAAAACAGCTCCCGGAATTTTGCTGCGGTTAATTTGAACCGTTGCAGAAGCATTCCTCGAATGTGGGAGTAATCCCTGCATTTCTCCTCAGGCTCACGGGCAGTGAGGTAGGTTACATCACTAGGTAGGGCACCAATGAGATAGGGTACCCACAGATCTTCACCAAGATTCAATAGCTTCATTTGCCATTCGAATAAGGTGAGGAACAGGTCCATGTTATCAACTTCAGGATTGAATGTTGGTAGCAATTTTTTTAATTCAATTTTTGTTCGGGGTAGAGTTTGTGGACCTACGACTCTTTGAGTCTCATTTTGCAGTCGTATTTTCTGCAGCTCAAATTCACGCAGTGTTTCCTCTTTTTGTTTGTTTTCCTCGTCTATCCTATTGGGTACGATTCCCTCAAAGATACATTTCACAAATTGAGGGTGTTCCTTATAAGCATCATTTGTTAAAATTTTTGTCCTTAATTCAATTATTTTTAGCTCTTCCTCATTCGACTCACATTCACCTAACTCAATAGCAAGCTTAATGAGATCAGCCTTTTTCCCTTTTCCCAGAAATGACATGACTGAGAAATTTAAGAGTTGCAAATAAATAAAATAAATAACTAAGGTACAGGCCTTATTGTCGACCAAAGCTCTTACAGATATGAGAATACACTTTAAAATATGGCTAGCTTTAAAATCTTATAAATTATTATGCACTTCAAAATACAATTAAAATAGGTAAATAAATTAATAACATAGTCAAAATACCAACAAGGAACATTAATTCAAATAATAAAATAATATAAAGAAAATTTAGGAATCATCAGTTGTCATGATACAAAATTTCAATGCAATGAAAATACTAAACAAAACTAAAATAATCAGGCATGTAATGCTACCTAAATTCAATAGGAAATCAGTAAAATATCAAACAAAATAGTAACTATTAATGTGCAATTCACAAAATATTAATCAGGAAACGTTATCTCACAAGAAATAAATTAATATACAACAAAATTAAGAATTATCATTGCATAAGAATACCAAAAAATCTCTCTCTCTCTCTCAATGGAATGAAATAAAAAATTATCCCTAGCACTAACACACTGTAGGAGGATTGCTATCACTTGTATATGAAAAATGCACAAAACACTATTGCAAAACCTTTTAACAGGAAATAGATGTTCTTTTTTGCTTTTCTTCAGACAATTGAAGTCAGGATGATTCACTTTCTCTCTTGATTTCCAGGAATTTTCTCTTGCTTTAGAAGGTTTGCGACGCAATACCAGTAATTTTTCTTTCCGGGACAGTAAGGTTTACAGAGCCGGTTAAATTTTCATTTTCCTGCGGCGTTTCGTCACAGCGGAAGTTTCTGTTTCTACGGGGTCGTAGTTCTTTGGCCACGGGTGTGGGCGCCAGTTTTAGCACGGAAATAAAAAATGTCAGCAATTCTTGCCACATATAACTCAAGACTTTTTTTTTCAAACTCAATATTCCATCTCCTTATCTATTGCCATCGAAAGTTCCAGAACTTTCCATAATTAAAGTTACAGTTAATTTTTATAAATAAAAGCACGCGCGCGCGCAAGCATTAATATAAAGCATTAATATAACGCACGAGAGAAATAAAGAATTACCATTTGTTACATCCTTTAATTTTGGGAACAACCAAAAGTCCGACGGTGCCAAATCTGGGCTGTAAGGAGGTTGTGGAACTATAGTGAATTTCAGTCTTCCCATGACGTCCTGTGTTTGTGCACTGCAATGCGGTCTTGCATTGTCGTGATGCAAAAGAAAGATGTTTCTTTCCGGTCTGATTCTGCGGATACGTTGCTTGAGTGATTGCAATGTTGCACATTACTTGTCAAAATGCAAGGTCACTTCTTTAGTCAGAAATTCCGTGTAAAGCACACCACTTGCATCTAAAAGATGGTGCGCCTGACTAGTTGCTGACAGTAAAATTTTGAATTTCTTGACACTCACAGAGACAGGATGACGATATTCTATGGATTGCCTCTTGTTTTCTGGGTCATAATGATGAATCCAGGATACCAAAGTTCAGGCAGCCGTGCGCAAATGGATAAGCAGCCAACCAGAATCGTTCGATATGGACGGAATGAAGAAATGGATAGAGAACGATTGAACAAATGTGTAGCTGTTAGTAGTAACTATGCTGAGAAAATGAGTTTACAATATATATATATATATATATATATATATATATATATATATATATATGTAAGAGTAATAAACTTCCTTCATTCTGATACCTTTGTTATTATTTTACCTTGTCGGAAACTTAGTTTATACTATTGGAGACCTTACTTATCAATCACCCCTCGTACATATTAAAAGTAATTTATATAAAGACAATGATACAGAATATGAATTTAGTCACGATTTACTGGAGAATGTAGCTATGATTTTGTCTCGGTGGGTTTTGTTACGAGTACAATGAATTTAAATAGCAGTACTTTCGATATTTAGATATTTCTTTTAAGAGAACCTACAAGCAAATAGAAATAAATTTTGTATTGGATCAGTTAAAACTATAAACAGTCACTAAATACCCTCATAAATTAAGCATTATTTATTCTTAGAATTTAGAATTATTGAGCATTTTTTTGTTAAAAGCAATTTATAAGGCTTTAAGTTAGTTGTCTCTGTATTTTTCGTCAATCTTTTTAAAGCTATTTGTTTCCCTTTCTGAGAACACATTGCTCTTTCGCAATTAATTTAAAGAAGCTTGCAAAGTAATGATGCCTTACAAGACTAAATAGAATGGTAATATATTAAAACTAATCCTTCATTATTAAAGTTCAGAAGTTATATATTAATACTTTATTTCTATGTATAGTTACTTAGTAAAGAAAAATTAATTTAGATTTGACGTTTCCTTGTAAAACCATATCCGAAACTAATAACGTAGACACTTAAAAGTGGAATTAAAATCCTTTAATAACATATAATAAATAATCGTGCGAAATACTCAATATTAATGTTTTCTACGTGTAAAATAAAATAATGGATAGCAGAGGAGTGTCTTTTAGATGATAGATCTCCTTCTAAATGTTGCGGAAGTAAAAAAAAAATACTCTTTTTCTCCTCTAAGTGAACGATTTCTTGTGCATCGCTGTTCTAAGTAACAATCAGTTGCACTTTGTCTCTTCCGGAAGGTGAAGGGGATTGAGATGAGGATCAGTCATCACCTCGGCAACAAATTACGTTCCCTCTTCTCTTTCGGCAAGGGAATTGATTCCGACAATTTACTCTGTCCTTCTAAAGTCTCATATAATTGAAAATGATTTTCAGATGTAATTTCAAATTGTTTTTTCTTCTCTTTTTTTTCTCCCAAGTATCTTCCCTTGAAAACTCAAATAAATATGCTAGAGAAAATAAATTGTTACTTTTTCCATCTACTAATGCCTCACTGTGATCAAACTGTTTTAACTGATTAAACTATTTTTTATGGAAAAGGATTTTCTTCAGTTAAATTTTTATGCATTCATTATATATATAGGATTACTCTAAATATCAATTCAGCCGAGATATTTTATTTAGTTAACCGTACACTGATGTAACACAACAAGTGATTCATTAAATACGAAGAGGGATAGATCCTCTCATTAATATAATTACTTTTCAAAAACCGCATGAAGACTTACAATATAATTCCTTGTTAATTAATATGAAATATCATCGCATTAGAAGCAGCGTGGGAGCTTTGGGGCCCGTATCTCGCAACTCTGAATGACGATCAAGGGACCAGGACAACATCTGAGCTAATAGACACCCTTCCTCACTTCTTCATCACACCACAAGAGAACTTTAAAGCCAATTTCACTTTAACAAGTATCAGTTCCAACACAATGAGCATTTAGTTGAATCACGATATTAAGGTATCCGACTACGTTCGGAACCGTGATTTTGCAAAAGCGTATAAATGGATAATTTTCAAGATATTTAGAGTCACTTAGATTAGAACACATATATAAAATTGTTTTAAGAACATTTTGACAAAAAAATATTTAAATAGAATATTTTGACAAAAAAAAATGAACATAGAATGAACCATTTTCAAAATGTTCTCCTTTTGTGAAAAATGCTTCTATTATAATAATATTATGCCTGTATATAGCCTGTACAGAGGCTCAACTAAAATTTTTGAAATATATAACTTAGAAGTGGGTTTATCCATGATTTACGACAACAGAGGGGAGAAATTTTAAGAAAAAAACGCCGATGATTATTTCAATTGGTTGCAACTGTGAAAATAATGTGAATTTTTCAAAAATCATAGTTGAGCCTCTGTACAGAGGTCTGAGCTATATACAGGTAAATATTATTATAATAGAAGTATTTTTCACAAAGGGAGAACATTTTGAAAACAGGTTATTCTAAGTTAATTTTTTGCCAATATATTCTATTTAAATATTTTATTTTTGTCAAAATGGCCTTAAAACAATTTTATACATGTGTTCTAATCTAAGCGACTCTAAATATCTTGAAAATTATCTATTTATGCACTTTTTTAAAATCCCGGTTCCGAACGTAGTCGGATACCTTAATCCTCGGTTGACTTGAACATCACCAACCACAAGCTGCTGAACATGATTACTCTACTAAAGCGGTGTAAACTTACTACGAATAAGTTGTTTAGCTACAGGGTTTGAGTAAAGGGTCCTAATTCATAGATCCACTCCTCAGATAAAATAATGGTACGAGAGTCCCAAGCTTAAAGATAAACAGTCAATTATAAAAATTAACATGTTGAAAAATTTAATAAAACTTTTCGTAAAGTTAGAAATTATTCAAAACCAAGATCATTGTATTCATTGTTAAATCCGCTCAAGTGATGCATCGATATATATAATTGGTAATAACCCTCTTTCTATTCAATTTCAACTCTCCTCCCTTTCGACTACTTGTAAGAACCCCATTAAGTATTAAAACAGAAATTTCAGGTTACTTTCATGGATTGAAGGTTCAACTCTACTGACCCAAAGAATTCGCTGCCTTTTGCTTAAAAAACGTTTCGAAATCTGTCTTTACAGATGTTTGCTTCTGAAAAGGAGTCCGTGTATCGGAATTTAGTGAACTTTGACACGTGGAGTTCTCCTTGAAGAATTGTCCTCACACTGTCTAACTAACGAGGAGAGGGCACGACTAAGGAAATTTATTTGGGGTCGAGACTTGGTGTAATAGTAGTACTTCTTTAGGGTGTTCAACCCTCAATGTAATTCAGGCGAATGGCCAGTCAATTTGGAGAAAAAGGCTTTCGAAATTCGTGCTTAGCTTTTATACAATTAAATTTCAATTTCCTCCATCGATTTCGTAGCTTGGTTGATATATCGTCTGCATACTATGCGCGAGGTCTGGGTTTGATTCATTGATCAATTTTTTTTTCATTTCATTTAATTATTTTTAAAATTAAATAAACTTATTTATGAAAGATTTATTAAATATTAAATGATATTTTATGTAATTATTTTGTATTCTATAAAAGTGACAACAATTAAATAAATTTATTATTAAAATTATTTTTATTAAAATTATTTATTATTAAAATTATTTATTATTAAAAAATTATTATTAAAAATTTATTATTAAAATTATTTAAAAATATTTAAAACAATTATTATTATTAAAAAATTATTATTAATAAAAATATTTAAAATAATTATTTTTAAAAATATTTAAAACAATTATTTATTAAAATTATTTATTATTAAAATTATTTATAATTAAAATTATTTAATTATTATTAATAAAAATATTTAAAATAATTTAATAAAAATATTTAAAACAAAATTATCAAATAATTTTTATTTTTTAAAATAATTTTAATTAAAGTATTAATAATTAAAAATTAATATAATAAATTATTAAAATTATTAATTTATTTTTTAAATTATTAATTTATCATAAAAATTATTAACTTATTATTGAAAGTATTAATTTATTATTGAAGAGTATTAATTTATTATTGAAAGTATTAATTTACTATTGAAAGTATTAATTTACTATTGAAAGTATTAATTTACTATTGAAAGTATTAATTTATTATTGAAATTATTATTAATTTATTATTAAAATTATTATTAATTTATTATTAAAATCATTATTAATTTATTATTAAAATCATTATGAATTTATTATTAAAATCTTTATTAATTTATTGTTAAAATTATTGTTAATTTATTATTAAAATTATTATTAGATTTATTATTTATTTTTGAATTAATTATTATTTTTTAAAAATTATTTAAAAATAAACTTTTTAAAATTATTTAAATTTATTTAAAAAGGACATATTAAATGTTTTATAAAATTATAAAACACTTAAATTAATAATTTATAAAGAAGACATATTTTTATAATATTAATTATAAAATAATTAATTTAATAATAATATACTTTATAAATTATTTTACATTATATATAATATTTTATTTATAGTGTATTTTATTTCACATTATAAAACCATTTGTAACTAATTTTTATGTATAATATCATTTAATATTTGTTATATATTTTATTATTTATTAATATAAAAATATATTTGTATAAAATTTAATATAAATATTTATATAGATACAGTATTTTTTTTTTTACTTTATAAACTACAAAATAATTACATCAAATATCATTTAATATTTAATAAACTTTTCATAAATAAGTTTGTTTAATTTTAAAAATAATTAAATGAAACGAAAAAAAAATTGATCGATGAATCGAACCCAGACCTCGCGTATAGTACGCAGACGATATATCAACCAAGCTACGAAATCGTTTGAGGGAATTGAAATTTATTATATAAAAGCTAAGCATGAATTTCGAAAGCTTTTTTCTCCGAATTGACTGGCCATTCGGCGGAATTACATTGAGGGTTGAACACCCAAAGGGAGTACTACTATTACACCAAGTCTCGTTCCAAAATGATTTTCCTTAGTCTCCTTGTAAGATCAGTCTCGATCATGATTGTTTGGATAGTTTCTTTCCTGTCTAATAAGATAAACACCTTCCTTTTCTTCACTGGGACAACATGGTCCATGGATGATGGCGTTGCCCTTCTTGGATCGTCTGAGATGGACCAGTTTGAAAAATTTTTTCCTATGTCACAGTAGTATCATTTTCATAAACAGTCATTATTTTATTACTCAATTTCCACTCTCAGTGTAACGGGTTCTATTCGTGGTTCTTCAATTAATCCTCTTGGGGAAACTATTCTTTAATTGTGATTTTAGTTTAAAAACCCCTTTCCATACATATGACTTGATTTTATGCAAATGTCAATGCTATTTAAACCCTGATGTTGAGGTGAGTAAAGTTAATCGTGAAATCTGGGAATAGAAAGTGAATTGCAACTGGGAAGTCGCGCTGTCTGAAATTAAAATTCATCTTCGAATCCACCTGGAGTTGTGGAAGAAAATAGCATTGGAGCTGTACCGAGCTATCGTGGTTCTAGAAGGACTGGTTTAAGGACTTCAGTTAAGTCATTTTGAATAGTCTTAGAAAATAAATTAAGGATTAGGCTCCCAAGATTAGGTAATAAAAAGGACAATTATTCATAAAGTGTGTGAGAGGCTACCACCTCTCTCTTGGGCACCTAGATATGTGAGAAGAAACACTCGACCTGATCCAATTAATTTTTTTTCACACAATGAAAAGACGCAATCCAATTAATAATAGTAAGAGAATGTCTCGAAGCTAACCGCGAAAGTGGAACAACGACGGAAATACACGGACGATTAGGAGACTATCAAACTCCATCTTTACATTATAAAGGATCTGACCTATCATCCGATTTATAATCTAACATCAATTTCATCTCAGTGAACAATCGTCACTTAAGAACTTCCTCATAATAAGTTCTTAATCATAATAATTCAAATATGATACCTTCAGTAACAATCTCACCTGAATCGGGTCTATCTCCTCTCCTACTTTCTATTCTAGCTAGAAAACTTTGGCTATATGTTGTAAGTTAATTTGAATATCACGATTTTCTTCTTCCGAAAAGTTGGTTGTGAATAACGCGAATTGATAGCCCAAAGATTTCCCAAGAGGATTAGTTGAAGGATCGTGGATAGATCTGTCACAAGTGTTAGATATAAAAATAAATATATCTATTTTTAAGATCATGTCTGCTTCTGCGACCTCCGGGTCGCGACAACTGTAACCTTTTAAATGAAAGAATTTAATCACACTGCGAGCCTCTTGGTTCTCTTCTAAATGTCGTTGTTTAAAATTCTCTAACGAATTTCCAATTGTAACCGCCAGAGGGCATCTGAATGCTTATGTTAGAAAACTTTGCTTTTCTCTCTATTTTCACTTTACCTCCAAATGTAGCGCTTCTCGCTTTGAAGATTTCCTGGCCTTATGAAACTGATTAAAATAAATATTAAGTTTTTGTTTTTAATGATCTAGTTTTCATTTCTGACGTTTCTTATTTAAGACTACTCGGTACCCTTTTTCAAAAAAAAATTTTCAGTTACAGTAAAAATAATTGATGTTTTATATTTAGATTATATGATTAAGTTGATTCTGTAAGTAAAAAGTCAGTTTGACCAGCCATTATTTTACAATTTAAAAAAATTAGGAATTCAAAAAAATTCCTAATTCAAACTCTTATAAAATACGTAATTGTTAACATTTTTTATTCATTTTAAGTTACTTATGTTTCTTAGGTTATTGCAAACAAAAGTTAGTATGGATTTGAAAATCTATTCCCTTGTTGATTTTTAATAACTATTTTTCTAGAAAACCGTGGAAAAAACACAAAACTTTTTAAAATATCAACTAGAGCATTTATTAGAAAAATAACTAGAGATCTCAGCCCTAAATCCATACTAACTTTTATAGAACATACGTTTGGGAGTATATACTAAAAAATTCAAGGCTCTATCTTAAACAGGAAACAAGCCTTAGGGATTAGAAAACAATTATACCTTCAATATTGAAAGTCTGAGAAAAACGCCTTTTAAGTTTGTATAGTCATAAAATAAAAACTTATAATGTCCGTAAAGCTCAATTTTTTTCATATGTTATTTTCCAATTTATGCTCTGAATTAAAACACTATTTTAATTAAATATGACTGAAAATAATATTTTTAATTCAAAATATATTTTTGCATAATATAGATAGCATTTGTTAAGACGACAGTTTATTCAGCTTAATCTTAACCTAATATTTTCACAAAAGTTTTGAAACACGAAGCATTTATATACAAAATAATAATGATACTAAATTAAGCTAAAAAATAGTCAGGTTTGCTCATAAAATGTAATTTATTTTCAGTTTTAAATTGGGGCAGTTTAGGAAGTTTTAGCTCTTGTCGTACGACTTTAAAATACTAAAATATAGTACTACAATATGTTTAGTATAATGTAGTTTGGTATACATCAAGAAAATATTCAGTTATATCTTCAACATTTGAATTTAGAATACTTGTATTCGGAAGTCTGATTGCAGAGTCACCAGAGGACTGATTTTTAGATACATCATTTTCAGTAGTATTCCATCTTTTCGAAATATTGTTTTTCACAGCAACCTGTGAACTAATTTGTCATGGCATTTTCTCTACAGAAAAAAATTAAAGTGATGAAGCTTTTAAGTTATATAAACTATTTTTAAAGCAAAAATTGGCCATGAAATTAATCTTAATTAATTAATTATGAGAACTCAGAAAACTCAAAACATAATCAAGCAGAAATGATTTTAGTAATGAAAACTGGAATTAATAACCATTTCAAACTAAAAGCTCAAAAATATTTTTAATTAATTCAATTTAAGAGTGGAAAAATGCTTTAAAATGGAACTGAAACGAAAACCCCATAGCTCATAAAACTTTAAATATCTTAAAAACTAATTTGCTAACAGATCTAAAATTTCGTGGCAAGCTTCTCAATGATATGGGCCACTAGAAAATGTAAAAAAAAAAAAAAATTCGGCGAAAATGAAATGTTTAGGGTACTGTGTAGTCTTATTGTCTGTGGATTGAAAACTCGGCAAAAGATGTGGCCCTACTTCTCTTGTGGGTTACTTCGGTAATAGCTGTTAGGGTTAATAGCTGTAATTTACATGACGTACATTAGGATCCATTAATATGCAGAATAAATTATATCCAAATATCTCAGTTATTTGCTAATAATAATTAAAACTTCATGAATCTTTTATGTAAGCACAATGCATTGATTTTCTAAAGATGATTATTAAATATTTTGGAAAATGAAAAAAAATATGTATATATTTATACTTTCTATAAAAATTTTTTCGAATTGTTGTATTATTTCTTTTTTCAATATCTCACAAAATAACACAATTCATAATATATATTTGAAGTTGAACTAGTGAAAGAAATAGAAGAGTGAGATGAAAAAAAAAGAGAAACTAATCTAAATTCCCACTGAAGACTTTTTATCATATCACTTTTCATTGGGAATGATGACAGCTATAAAAGGTTAATAGTGGGATATTACATATGGCTGTCAATGACTGATAATTCTAATAAATCATTTCTTCCTCATTCACTATCAATCATGATACAAATAGCTTTCCTTCAACTTAACCCCTTCCTTCTCACTCCCGTCAAAATAACGGGATGAGATTTCATCTTCCGTTTCCAGTATCCGTGATATTTCCGGGATAGAGTGCTCAAAAGTAACACACGAAAAATCAATTTTTCACATCCGGAAAAAAATCTTATTTCCTATTTTACATATCCGATGGCATTACTAGACTGTTTATAATGTAACTGGAAATGGTTAGTTTATTTACAACTAGTTTATTTTAAAATATACTCATCTTTATACAATTTTCTTGAATAAAAATAATCACTTTTTTAAGGGTTTCTTGAAATTTATGTGTGCATGTGTATCCCAAAATGACAGTTTTATATTCAAGGTGTCTATATATATCCTATTACTTTTAATAGATATTTTTTTCAATCAAAACTTTTTAGAATCATTTTAATTCGTACCATTAGCAACACAGTTCTATTTTTACCTTTATCTACCGAGGGTACTTATAAGTACCACTTATTTAAAATTTCATAGAATATCCATTTTTATACGAATATTCTGACGTTATTTAGCAGGAACATTCTTTTAATTCCACTGTACCAGGATACATGGCAGCACGGACTTTATGATGAGTATTTTGGTGGGAAAGGCGAATATTTTTAAAACAGAAGTTGTGTCATCAGCTGACATTTTGATCAGATTGCGAAGATTATAAATTTTGTTCTGAAAAAAGTAGTTAATGCAAAAAAGGTAAGTGTTTTACTTTTTATTTTTTATATGCTAATTGAGACCATAGAAAACGATTTGACTATTTGTTTTAAGTGCAGTGTATAGAATTAATTATACAGTTGAATAATTTTGGGGTATTAAGTACCACAACCTTGGTCGGTAAAAGTACCACCAGTACTCTGGATGTTAGAGTAAGAACTTACAATGTTTTTTTTTTCGACCGAGTAGCTTATTGTTGTTTTTTGTTGCGTTGTAGCGTCATCACTATAGTGCAATGGAATTAAGCTTTTTTGGCACTTCTTTTTAGCTTTGTTTATTTATTTTGCTTTTTTATTTTAACTTTTTAAATTTTTTGTTTTTGTATTTGATATTTGAATTTGAGCGTGTTCTTTTTCCACATAGTTAAGTTAAATATCTATTCTTTATTCAAAAATTAGCAACATTTTAATTCCTTTATGTGTAACTAAAATTTTTTTTAAAAAAGTGTGTGTGTACTTATGTAAGCTCGTAAAAAGTTATATTTCTTTGCGTTACAAGATAAAAATCTTTCTAAAACTCTTGAGCAGGGCAAGCTGGACCAAGTACGAAAGGCGGTCACGAGTTGAAAGATACCAACCTTTAGTCAATTGGATCAGCCAAACCCGCGATAATCACGATTTAAATAAATTTAATCATCCTCGCACATGGACAATAGCACCAATAACATGGAGGATTTTCGGCAGACTGTATCTGGAGATGAGGTGAACCGAATGTGATGCCTGAGACTTCATATTGAATGTCTCGGTGGGAGGAATCGTTCCCGAGAAAATTAAGACATCAACTTGAAGAGCCCCGAGTTATAGTCATTTTAAAATAATTAAAAAATTTAAAACAATTAAATAAAATAGAAGCAGGGCACCCAACAACTCGAAACTCGGCCTGGTTTGGGGAAACAGAAGAGGAATCCATTCGAACCGGTCCGGATTCTGTAGTTGCAAATGGGGCGGCGCTAGCTGGGTAAAGGAAAACGAAACTAACTCCTCCGTTGGGGAAGCAATTGTGACGTAAATGGTTACGTACATCCCAACGATACACAGAGTAGTAGGTGATCCCAAAGTTTCATCCTTCTACCTCTATAATATCGTGATGTCATCAAAAGATCGAACCCCACAGGAATAACATGGGGATTCTAATTTTAGTGATAACGCCGCCCTAGGTCCACTATCTACACATGAATTATAATAGATGAAAGAGCTCAACGAGGAGAACGAATGGTCCGAGTTTCATTAACGAAGCTCAAAAATCCTCGGAGCTATGCGGGATTTAAAAAATTTTAAAACTTTAAAATAATTAAATATGGGTGAAGAAATGGTGCTATTGTCCTGAAAAAATATATCTAGGATGCTCATAGAGAGAACAATAGAATCCATCCGGTGTGGTCGACCAAGGTAGCATAGGATTCGAGTTATTACTGGGGAAGCCCTGTAGGGAACCAATTCCACATAAACCTCGCGCTAATACGAAAATAGGGCGAACCTCCAAAAATCAAGTCCCAAGTTCAATTTCTTAGGGGGGGGGGTAAAAAAATTTCCAGTCCCCATAGGATTAACACGTGAGCATGATATTTTAGTGCTTAAGCGCTCCCCATGCCTACACAATGGGAATGAAGTAGATGACTGGATGAGTCTGGGTGAGTGGAACAGTTGGCTCAAATCTCAAGTCCGAGACTCAAACAGGAGCCAAGATATTGTGAATTTAAACAAATAAAAAGGTTTGAAACTATGGAAGAAATAGCCCTATGAGCATGAAATAATAATAACTGGAAGAGCAAATAGAGAGGGATCGAATGTGCCAGGTTCGAATGGACTGTGAGGCTCGGGTGCCAAGATATTGGCCAAAAAGCTGTAAAGGGGGGAATGCGTCCCAACAGATATGGTTTATAACAATAGTTATTACGATCCCCAAATATCAGTCCCCTAGCACCAAAAAAGTGGCATGTTAAAAAATTTCTTACCCCATAGGAATAACATGGACTGATATTTTAGTGTGCAAGCCCTCCCCTATCCCAACCACTAGTACGTAGATATCAAATACATGTGGGGGGTACGCCAATTCAATCGACACCCATATAGCCAAGATCCCTCAGTAACTTCCAAAGTTATTAGACAACAATGTTCGCGCGCATCGGTGTCGTGACGGTGTGCGCGCGCATTGTAAAAATTTACTCTCATCATTCTTCCCTAACGCGCCAAAAGAAGTATAACTTCAATAATAGGAGATTTTCGAAGTGCTGTTACTATTATTATTTCTCCTTTTCATAGAATATCTGGAAAAAAAAGCTCAGTCTCTTCAAGAGGCTTTAGATTTATTACAGAACCTACCATCTGAAATCAGTGATGTACTAACAAATGATTTCTCAGATGAAGAAGTCCCAGCAAATAATCTGTTGGAATGTTCGTTAGATTCTTAAGATGACGATCAAGAGACTGAACCAGACTCAAGGGGCAGAATTTCATGTGCAGAAATCCAGTGTCCACAGGATCCAGTGTGTGAAGGTCCCTTAGGACCTCACTTTGAGAACGAGACTAATTTTGAGTCAAAGAAGAACCAGTAGCCATTTTTATAAATAACTTTCTTTATTTGGTTATCTTTCCCAAATAGAATCAAAGACTTATTAACAAATGCGTCTACTAATATTATGAGGTTTTAAAGGTAATATCCTTTAAATTAACTTAATTAATTAATGATCTAATTAATTAATTTATTAAATAACGATCACGCAGAAATTACCACGATAAGAGATCCCAGAATTATATTTAATAATGTTCTTATTGAACATTTAACTTTAATCTCACTCCTAAAACTTTAATGAGACTTTAAACACAAAATAATATTTACCACTCGGAATCTTAATTCTTGAGATTAAATATCTCTAACAAGAAATCTTCAATTTACATCCACGATAACTTTCTGCTTCAATCTTTATCTCCTACTGCTCTAACTTTACTATTTCGTTTGACTTAAATACTGAATCTAATCTGCATAACAAGGAATCCTGTCCGCTTTTTGGAGTTGATTGGAAATAGGTAGGGAATTAAATTTCCCTAAAAAGGTCGACTCAGAAGGTTAGTGATAAAGTTCCGTATAGATTCGTCACAAGTGTTTTAAAAAACATTCAATCGAAACCTCACTCAAAATGCATAACGTGTAATCAATTTTTGTGTATTAATGAAAAGAAAAACTTTTTCTTTGAATATAATCAAATTTCGTTTATGTGTAAAACCTGCTTTTATGGATTAAAAAAAACAAATTTTAGATAAGTTTTTAATCTTCAAAAATATACATTTTTTTTTGTAAAATATTAGTGTTTTTTATGGTTGTTTAGAATTTTTAAGAGTTTAAACGCCACTCCTCCCAGTGGGGTGGTTATAACTCTTGGCTTATAATCCTGAATAAGGCATTGTCGGGGAAAGAAGTCGGACTTTAGCCTGAAATGGATTCTCGTCTCGAAAGGAAAGCAGCGCACCCCATCTGTTCTATGCGGGGATCATCGTTTGTATAATAAAGTCTATATTCTTCTGTGATTGTACTGTATGTTTCTGTTCATCTATCTCTCCTCTTTCATATGTATCCCAGGATGAAACACACGACGACAACAAGAGTTAAAACTGTGTTAAAAAAGTCACATGGTCATTTTGTATTATGAGAATATTTTAAACCTCCGTGTACTGACGGTACTTTAAAGTACCAATTTAATTAATTAGTTCTAATGAATTTTTTTTAAATTTCCTAAAGTTGAGTATTTTATTTATGTGTATCCCTTAATTTTCAATGTATGATTAAAAAAAAATATTGCATGAAAAAAATTGCAATAAATCATAATGCGGTAGATAAAGGGTTTAACCAATATACGCAGGTTGGGGAAGAATCCCTACACCAAGAAAAAAATTGTGGTAGATTAAGAAAACTTCGGCACAATGCATTTGTCTAGGTATCATATTTAATTGATTAAAGTTTCAAGATCACAGGTTAATGTAATTACAAGAAGAACCATTTAAACTGCCAGATTATGGTGTATTAATAATCGCCATAACCGTCAGAATTTTGAATGCAAACCTGAAAGCGTTCATACAATGTGTCGTACAGGTACCGGATATCAGTTTGTGGGATGGACTTACGTTTCTGTTGCATTTGGTCGGTGAATAGAAGGACTTTTACTTCTGGTTGTGGATGGCGCTGGAGTTGCCGTCCAATGATGTCTTATCCTTGCTTAGTTGGAAAAAAATCTGGTGATATAGCAATTCAAGGCAACATATCAACATTCTAAAGAGCATGTTGGGTTACAAAAGCGGTGAAAAGGTCCCTGTTATCCTGTTGGAAAACATTCTCTGGAATAATGTTCATAAATGCCAGCGAAACAGTTTGAGTCAGTAGACTGAGGCACACGTTTGCAATGGAATAATCACTAGAGTGCTCTTGCCATCATAGAAAATTGCTTTCCAAACTTCCCAGTCTCATAACCGTAGGTGAAGGTCCAGTGTGTCTTGGTTATAGAAAGGTTGCTTATACAGGCGCTGAGATGGCCTTCTTCTAATCAATACATGGTCATTAGCAGCAACAAGACGGAACCAGCTCTCATCGAAGAACACAACATATTACCACTCCACCTTCTAATAAGCTCTTGCGTAACATTATTGATGTCAGTCATATATCAGAATCCATAATTACCATATACATTTTGAAGTCTCACAATAATATCTCTCACAATTATTGTTCTTGCGTGTGTTAAGGGAACAGGGACATCATATACTTTCAAAAATCGATTTCAATTTTAGTTCTGCAAATAGTACTCTATAATGTTTTTGTAATAAAAATGTAAATAAATGTAAATTTGTGTTTGTGAGTGATATGCGAAAAACACCAGTTCAATGCATTGAGACATCCACTATAGAGACGACGTAAATAATTTTAGGTTCATAAGATAAGGATTTACTAAAAGAACAAAAAAAAAAAAAAAAACTGTAATGATTTCAAGTATTCGTTAACAAATAATAAATGAAATCTGTTTCATCAAAAAAATTTTGTTTATGTATATATATATATGCCTCCACTATGCAAATACATTCTTTGTTTTTTAAATAAGTTGTAATATATATATATACATAGGTTTTTTAAATCACAAAAAATCTTACGGTAAAAAAAAACCGGAAAAGCATATTAGAAATGTGTTCTGCTATACGTTGTTCTATGAACTAGTCTTTTTTAAGACCGAATTATCCTCGTACACTAATAAGGGCACATAACATCCAAAGTATCTTAGACAGCTTGCTTTGGAGACTATTCATAAAATCCTGTGTGATGATTTATGGTCCTACAATGACGGCAGCATAGGTAAAGGCGCTATCTCGGGTAGTGGAATCTTCATCGAAAAGGGCAAGGATCTGTATGAGAAACCATGACTACTACTGCTCAGTTTTTCGAGCAGAACTTTTAGCTATTGAAGAGGCTTTCAAATTTTGCATCATATTGAGAGTACCAATACAGACATTTGGATTTTGAGTGATAGCCGAAGCTAATCAGCATCTGTTTGAATGGTGGAGGCATAGTGACTGAACGACAATGAGAGTACAGCTTTTAAATTACTTGAGTGCTGATGTTAAGATCTTTTTTCAGTGGGTACCGTCGCACGTGAATGTCAGTGGGAATGAGATTGCAGATGGTTTGGTCCTAGAGGGCAATCATAAGAAATCTACATATAGTGCCGCCTTACTTTTTGAGAAATTACTAACCGGGTCAAAGAAGGTATCAGTTCCTCTTGGAGGCAGACCCCCATACATGAGGGGTATGAAGGAAACTAGTCTGATGCTTTGATTGGGAGAAGCAGTAGGCGAGATGAAATGAGATTCTTGCAAGACTTCGTAGTGGACATACTCGAGCTCAATGGCATGTAGAGGGTCTTAAAGTTTATCCTCCTTTTTCCAAATTGCAATGTGACGCAAGCCGCTGCTGCTCACATCTTGGCTTGTATTGGTGGCCGTAAGAGACAGATGCTCTCAAGTCCTGCTACAGTTCATCTGAGCCACATCAACGCATGGCAGGGTATAGGTAAGCTATTCACTCGCTCCTTCATCTCCAGAACTATTAGACTAACAAACTTGAAATTCGGAAGGTATGTTTTTTTGTTTAATAGGGAACTGTTAAGAAAACTGGATTTTTGAAAACCAATTCCCAAAGGGGGTCACAGATATGAAAAGTGTATCCTACTCATTTAACAAGAGATCTCTACAACTATTAGACATAGAGACTTGAAATTTGACAGACATATTTTTTTTACTGAGTAGAGATCCATTATGAACCGGTTTTGAGGAAATTGTCTCCAACAGAAGCGTTAGGAGATAATATTTATATATATTCACAGAGAGAAGAACTTGGAAAGTTCCAGGTAATTTAGCTATATTTATTCATTTGACTTCAAAATTTTACTTGCTAAATCGTTCTTTCTTTGGAGTTTATGCGATTCGCAATTTACTTAAAATTATTTTTAAAAAAAATGTCAATTAAACTTTAGCTTCATTAAAAAAATAAATCTTCTATCTTTCTTTTAATTAATATGTGAGAAGAACAGGTACACACCTACTAGTACATTAATAACTTACACTTAATTTTCACCAAGTAAAGCTAATGTTGACGAAAATTAATGATAGCAAAGGCTCTATAAATCAAGATAGTTAAAAAAATCTCGAAAAAAAATTTAAAATATATATCATTGGATTTTTTTTAAAAAAAACTATTCTCTTTTTTTATTTCTTCAAATATTTACCAATTTAGAAAGATAAAAGGAGCTAAGGCCTCGGATCTCATTACACTTCGCTTTGAAAACAATTTTCTTTACACGACGACAAGATGATTACTAGGTGTGATTAATGTACTCTCTTGTGATTTATGAGAAGATTGTTTGACGAAGGAAGATTGTTTGGATAGCTGAAAGTTTTACTGATAAGTGCTTAAATCTTCTTCTAAGAAAGTTTTCCTTCATTTTAATCCAATCTGCAAAGTAAACAGTGACTGAAGAGAAGTGAAATGAAAGTGACAATTTCGAGTACTCTCTGATGACTTTATGTCTGTTAAACGCATTGAAACGACAAACTTTTTGTAATAAAGTCATGTGCTCTTAAGCACGTCGCTCGTTTTAAGACTCCTTGCATAATACTTTGCTTCCTGGTTTTAAACTTCTTGTTCAAGAGAGATCGCTTACTGCACTGATTGTCGGAAATACAACAACATATTTTAAAGTTTTGAGTACATTTAAACAGAACAGGCACATTTATACAGAGTGTTTTTTTTCAGGTATAGAAGTTTAAATTGACATTACTTTCCAAGATGGCGACCGATTTAACAGCTGTCAAGTGATTTATTCTCAGTTTGGTTTAGCAATTCATCATGAATAGACTCACTCCTGAACAACGCTTTCAAATTGTGCAATTTTATTTCGAAAGTAATGGTCGATTTTCATAAGCGAATTTTGTTTAGCGATGAAGCGCACTTCTGGTTGAATGGCTACGTCAACAAACAAAACTGCCACATTTGGAGTGAAGCTAATCCACAAGTGTATGTCGAAACACCGTTACATCCAGAAAAACTGACTGTTTGGTGCGCTTTATGGGCTGGTGGAATCCTTCTTTAAAAACGATGAAGGCCACAACGTTACAGTCAATGGTGATCGGTGTAGAGCCATGATTACTAACTTTTTCATTCCTGAATTGAACAATCATGATGTCCAGGAGCAGTGGTTCCAACAAGACGGCGCAACATGTCACACAGCTTGTGCCACAATCGATTTATTGAAAGACACGTTTGGTGACCGCCTAATTTCACGTTTTGGACCTGTGAATTGGCCTCCAAGATCTTGTGATATAACACCGCTAGACTATTTTTTGTGGGGCTATGTAAAGTCATTGGTCTATGCGGATAAGTCACAAACGCTTGACCATTTGGAAGACAACATTCGCCGTGTTATTGCCGATATACGGCCACAAATGTTGGAAAAAGTCATCGAAAATTGGACGCCCAGATTGGACTACATCCGAGCCAGCCGTGGCAGTCCTATGCCAGAAATCATATTTAAAATGTAATGCCACAAGAATATCTTTCGAATAAAAAAAAATCATGTCAATTGAATAATACATCGTTGTTTTATTGCAATTTAAAGTTCTATACCTCTCAAAAAACACCCTATATGTATTAAAATAAATATTAAAAATGAGCAGAAATATATATATATACATACATGTACAGTAGAACGTCGTTTATCCAAACGTTTATTATCCAGAGCGTCAAATATCCGGACCAGATTTTTTTTGTCAACTACGTGAACTGTATATGAATATGTTTTCAAACAGTGCAATGCTCAACAGTTGTTTCACATGGGGTCAAAAGTGACGGGAAAACCCAAAACCAGTGATATTTGGGGAATTTCAATTGTGTGATTTGGTAAACATCTCCGCGGAAATATTAGGTCAATTTGCTTCCAAGTGAGGAGTTGTATACGTGCTCTTTTGTTGAGTTGTGAACTGCTGTGGCTTTGAATTCAAAACGAAATGATGATGAGATTGTGACTTTCGTGCAAGAAAAATCCAACCCTGTCGACAATGAAACGGATAAAGACGAGGACAACAACAACGAAAGTAGCAAGAGGCCATTAAATGCTGGCGCATTTTTGGCGTTAGAGACAGTTATGGAGGGGTACGAACAACAATCACAGTGATGTCCAACTCCACTACTGATGTTCAAGAGAATCAGAGACCTTGCAGCGAAAAAACGAAGGTGTACAATGGTACAGTGAAAAATAAGTAATTATTTTCCACAATAAACGTATATAATTGTGACATTTTGCACGTATTTTACTTTTTCTTCAAGTACGTTTCCCGCATGTGAGGATTGTCAATATTCGTATAATGTCCAGTTTCAATTACTGCATCGATCGCGTTCGGTTATCCGAACGGTGTCCTGTCCCAATTGATTCAGATAAACGACGTTCTACTGTATACAAATACATAGATTTCTTCCCATTCTTAGCTCCTAAGGATGAGTTTGCTATTGTACTATAATGTAGCTAATATTTCTTACTTTATTATCTAGTTATACTTCTATTTATACTTATTTAGGATTACGGCTAGTTCATATATAATGTTATTATTATTGAATATATATATATATATATATATAACGTTTTTTTTTTGCTGATATATATATCTCTCACTACCAATATTAAAATTACTCTCTTAACGTTTTCTCTCTCTCACCTATAACTTTTATTTTATAACCACTTAAACTGAACCATATCATATCACCTCTCTCATCCAACCTAACAATTCTATTCTCAGTCTCTATCGCTCCTCCTCTCTCTCATCTTTATCTCCCTTAATCGGAGATACACAGCTGTTGAAACGGCGCCATCTACAACCTAAACACTCATATAATATAATTGAGTCATTAATATTACACTAAATTACTGCAAATCTTACATAAAGAAAGGAAACAGAGCAAGACAGAACAAGACAAACTAAAGTAGCCACATTAATAAAGGGTGTTTTTTTAGAGGTATAGAACTTTAAATTGCAATAAAACAACGATGTATTATTCGATTGACAGGAATTTTGATTTATTCGAAAGATAATCTTGTGGCATTACATTTTAAATATGATTTCTGGCATAGGACTACCACGGCTGGCTCGGATGTAGTCCAACCTGGACGTCCAATTTTCGATGACTTTTTCCAAAATTTGTGGCCGTATATTGCAATAAAACCGCGAATGTTGTCTTCCAAATGGTCAAGTGTTTGTGGCTTATCCGCATAGACCAATGACTTTACATAGCCCCACAGAAAATAGTCTAGCGGTGTTAAATCACAAGATCTTGGAGGCCAATTCACAGGTCCAAAACGTGAAATTAGGCGGTCACCAAACGTGTCTTTCAATAAATCGATTGTGGCACGAGCTGTGTGACATGTTGCACCGTCTTGTTGGAACCACAGCTCCTGGACATCATGATTGTTCAATTCAGGAATGAAAAAGTTAGTAATCATGGCTCTATACCGATCACCATTGACTGTAACGTTGTGGCCTTCATCGCTTTTGAAGAAGGATTCCACCAGCCCATAAAGCGCACCAAACAGTCAGTTTTTCTGGATGTAACGGTGTTTCGACATACACTTGTGGATTAGCTTCACTCAAATGCGGCAGTTTTGTTTGTTGACGTAGCCATTCAAGCAGAAGTGCGCTTCATCGCTAAACAAAATTCGCTTATGAAAATCGGGAACAACGGCAATCTCGTTTTGGACCCATTCGACGAATCTACGCCTTGCTTGATGATCGTTTTGATGAATTGCCAAACCAAACTGAGAATAAATCACTTGACAGCTGTTAAATCGGTCGCCATCTTGGAAAGTAATGCCAACTTAAGCTTCTATATCTGGAAAAGAAAAACACTCTTTATAAAATAATAAGACATATTTAGTAGAAATAAAAGGTAATATTAGAGGTGTATGTGGCGGTGCTGATGCAAAATCCTTGCGTAGAATAACTACACTATATGAAATTATTTTATTAAGCAATGGAATGGGGCGGATATGTAAAGAATGACACATAAAGCGTAAATTAGCACGTTAAGTTTTAGAAATAAATTAAGGCACGTTGAGAGAACTAAATTTTCAAATTAATGAAGAGTATCAATATGAGCAAAATAAAATGAGTATTTTTAAATGGATAGTGAGAGAGTAAATAAATAGAACGAAGCTTTTCTTAACTTTTTGGAACTTTCTTACTGGGGTGGTTTTAAAGAATTCAACTATTCTGGAAGGTGTCGGAAGAGTTCCGTTTGAATGTTTTGAAACGTGATTATTTCACGGATACTGACTTCCTTGCGGAAGGTTAAGGAAAACGACTCGAAGGTGAGTTGGATTGAATTTTATTTAACTCTTTCTATTGATGTCCATTAAAACTCTTACTTAAACACAATTATTTATAATTGTTAAAACTAAAAAGGACTATTAGGATATATTATATAAAATTGCAAGTACAAACAAAATTTTATGTCCCTTTATTTATCTATATTACCTCGCTGAAAAAATTAGATTAGAAAACACGTTTAGAAATAAAGTTAATGAAACTTAAAGCGCTGGAAGTCATTTGGTAACAGCAATGGTTACGTGGAACCTTAGAGAAAGCTCTATTATCCACTCATCATCATAAGTTGAACAGAGAATAATTTGTTCAAGTTTGGAAGTGATTTGTAAAAATCTAAATTACTATAAGCCAAGAGTATCAAAAAGTAAATTATTTATTTCAAAAGCCAAAACAAAGGGAATCACGCAATTACAGTTCCGGAAATAATTATTCATAGATATATTCCTTAATATATAAAATCAACAAGACATTATACTTAGAAATTATTAAAATCTCACATAAAATGTAAGTAATACTTTTTTTACAAAAAGGGGAATTGTAACCATTTAAATTAACAGAAACAATTTTAGGCAACACCTTAACTAGTTATCAGGTAGCGACATTATGATTGAGTAAAGTAAATAATAAATATTAAGATGTAATTGTGTCAATGTATGAATTCAAACCAACATTCAACTTATTACAAATATAAGATTCAAGAAATTCAATAGGTTAATCATGTGTTCTAAAATTAATTATATAATTTTTTTATATAATTTATTTTATCATTAACTGTAGTAACTAAATACACTTCTCAAAAGTGAAATTACAACACCAACAAACAATGCATGTAACGTCATGCAAATTTCAAGAGTGATAGTGGTGTGATGGATAAGCAAATCATTAATTGGCGCACACATTTTGATCACGTGGTACTTATATTCAGGCTATGAAGGTCAGCCACTTCCCCTTCTCATAAACAGCATCTGAGTTTTTGCATACATTTGATACTTTCGAAGAAGCGTAGAAAATGCCTCGGAGGCGTCCTCAAAACTATCAATTAAAGGCCGGGGAACGGGAACGTATAATTGAACTCCGAAAAAAATTAACATTTGACCAAGTTAAAATAACAAGTTGAAAAATATGAAAGTTAACCCTTTCGCGGGCAGTGGCTAATAGGTCTAGCCACATATTAAAAAAATTTTTTCCAGGCGAGTGATTGATATTTAGTCTATCCATATGCGTTAATTGAAGTTAAAACGCATAAAAATCAATACAGATGGCAGGAAGATACCTTTTTTAGCATTTCATATCTTCTGATGGGTAGTTAAAAACAGTTTTTCTCAATATAAATCTACTAATTGTATTTTGATTAATATAAATAAAATTTCTGATTTTTGAAATAAAATTTGACATGTCTCAAGCATACTTTGTTCTCATCTGAATGAATTAAGCAAATGTGCAATTTAAAAAAGGTTTTATTTAGATTTTCGGAAAGCTTTTATATGTGAATAGAGGCCCTACCCACTGCCCACATAAAACAGAAAAATGACCTAGAAATTTTCTCTTTTCCTCCACTCGAGAGAGAGCACTTAGAATCATGTGAGAATGTTGGGGGTCGGAAGTATAAACAAACTTTGTTTACAATATGTGGTACAGGATTCCAGGGTTCGAAAATCTTTCATTACAGCTTTTATGCTCGGAAAAAAGGTTTGCATATTATAAAGTTCCACAGTAAATAGCTGATCAAATTTATGAAATAACTAATTTAAATTTCTCAAAAATATTACTTTATTTCTAACTTTTTATACTAAAATTAAATGAAATATAAAATGTGGATATATACCAAGCTCAATGTATATTCTAAGTATTATATATATATTCTCTAAGTATATATTCTATGTTGTACAATTATTCTATTTATTATTTAATTACACTTATACTTTGTATTTAATTGTTATTTAAATAGTTATTACACAATTGCTAATTTTTCATAAAATGTTTATTGTAATATGATTCATTATTTCTGTCCTGAAACGGTAGTTAAATGTCTTAAATGTGCAGTGGCTATAACGTCTAGCCACCACCCAGGAAAAAAAAACCTTGATCAGATATTATTTTTTTGTGACTAAATAATGTTTATAGAGGATGAGAACATTACATTTATATGAAGTACTTTATTACAGAAAAGTGTATTTTAGCTTTGAGCTCGATAAAGGGTTCAACAATGACACCGTTTGTCATTGCGCACAATAATAACTCGTGTTGGAAACAACGTGAGTACCATCATACGTTGTGTCACACGGTGGATTCATGAAGGGCAACATGCACGCCGAAGAGGAAGTGGAGCGCACAGGACGTCAGAGTCAGTGACGTAATCTAAGCCCCAGCAACTTCCGCGCCGTGAGGAGGCCCAGAATTCTGGAGGGGGGGGGCAAAGACAATGCTATGTTATGGTTTTGAAATACTTAGTAAAATCTGGCTTGGGGCCCAAAATCTGACTTTTCGGGGGGAGGGGCTAATATTCTCCATTACGCCACTGGCCAGAGCGCACGGAATGGCGTACTCGCCAGTTACCTCGCCGTAATCTTTCTCCATGGCACGTGATATACGAAGCGGATTGTCTCCTGTAGCAGGTGGTTCTACGTCCACCCAAACCATACGCAACAGATTGTATGAAGTGCAAGTACGTGCACGGGTACCAGCAACAAGGATATCATTGACCCCTTAACACAGGGCTAGATGCCTAGCATTGTATCGTCCTCATCGTACCTGGACTATCAAATGACATCAGGTATTGTTCACTGATGAATTACATTTCTATCTGCGGAGGAATAATGGGCGGCGACTGGTATGGCGGCGACTCGGAGAATGCTACAAACCAACAAATTTCACCGAGCGTCAAACCGGTCCTACACCGGGCATCATGGTTTGGGGTGGCATACTGTTTCATTACAGGATGCCTCTGGTACACATTGAGATCCGTTTGACAGCGAACCTCTACGTCACACAAGTTTTGGATCATGTTGTTCTGTCTTTGTTGCAGGCACATCCAATACGGTATTCCAGAAGATAATGCCAGGCAGCAAGTCTCACAAGTACGGCAAGTCTGACTGGATTTGACATCCTTTCGGGGTCGACAAACTCTCTAAATCTGAATCCCCTCGAACATTTGTAGGGTCCCATTGGATGTGACATGAAGCGAGAACCACACACGCAAACAATGGATGATCTGCGCACAACAGTGGATGTGGCTTGGCAACGGTTCTATGGACTAAATGACAGAATGCCTCTCCGGATTGAGGCCCGTATAGCTGTCCGAGGTAGGTACATTAGATCCTGAATAAATTGGTTCATAATTTTATTTTACTTATCTTTTTTTAATCATTTACATATCCGTCTAACCTTTATAACTCCTGAAATTTGCATGATGCCACGTTCATTATTTTTTGATGTTGTGATTTCATTTTTGAGAAAAGTAAAAATTACAATGCAAATAGTATTACTTAGTTAACTTAGTTATAACATATTAAGTATAATATTTCAATAAATATGTATTACTAGCTGCATGGCCCGGAGTTGCACGGGCTATCACTACTTTTATAAATTTCCCTCTCTTTCACAAAATCAGAATTTCTAATACTCATTTTCAAAATGACTTCCTACCCGCCTCCACCACTTAGCCCGACGTTGCTCGGGCTTTCTCTTTTCCTCATGACACCAGCATTTCTGTGTGTGTGTGTTTGTACGTGCACAATGTGAGTGATTTCTAAAATTGTGTCAAAAAATTTCCCATTTTCGAAATAGCTGCATGGCCCGGCGTTGCACGGGCAATCACTATTGTTATAAATTTTCCCTTTCTTTCACAAAATCAGAACTTCTAATACTCATTTTCAAAATGACTTCCCCCTCCACCACTTAACCCGGCGTTGTTCGGGCTTTCTCTTTTCCTCATGACACCAGCATTTCTGTGTGTGTGTGTTTGTACGTGCACAATGTGAGTGATTTCTAAAATTGTGTCAAAAAATTTCCCATTTTCGAAATAGCTGCATGGCCCGAGTTGCACGGGCTATCACTACTGTTTTAAATTTTCCTTTCTTTCACAAAATCAGAACTTCTAATACTCATTTTCAAAATGACTTCCCCCCTCCACCACTTAAACCGGCGTTGTTCGGGTTTTCTCTTTTCCTCATGACACCAGCATTTCTGTGTGTGTGTGTGTGTGTGTTTGTACGTGCACAATGTGAGTGATTTCTAAAAAGTTGTGTCAAAAAATTTCCCATTTTCAAAATAGCTGCATGGCCCGGCGTTGCACGGGCAATCACTATTGTTATAAATTTTCCCTTTCTTTCACAAAATCAGAACTTCTAATACTCATTTTCAAAATGACTTCCCCCTCCACCACTTAACCCGGCGTTGTTCGGGCTTTCTCTTTTCCTCATGACACCAGCATTTCTGTGTGTGTGTGTTTGTACGTGCACAATGTGAGTGATTTCTAAAATTGTGTCAAAAAATTTCCCATTTTCGAAATAGCTGCATGGCCCGGAGTTGCACGGGCTATCACTACTGTTATAAATTTTCCCTTTCTTTCACAAAATCAGAACTTCTAATACTCATTTTCAAAATGACTTCCCCCCTCCACGACTTAACCCGGCATTGTTCGGGCTTTCTCTTTTCCTCATGACACCAGCATTTCTGTGTGTGTGTGTGTGTGTGTGTTTGTACGTGCACAATGTGAGTGATTTCTAAAATTGTGTCAAAAAATTTCCCATTTTCAAAATAGCTGCATGGCCCGGCGTTGCACGGGCAATCACTCTTGTTATAAATTTTCCCTTTCTTTCACAAAATCAGAACTTCTAATACTCATTTTCAAAATGACTTCCCCCCTCCACCACTTAACCCGGCGTTGTTCGGGCTTTCTCTTTTCCTCATGACACCAGCATTTCTGTGTGTTTTTGTACGTGCACAATGTGAGTGATTTCTAAAATTGTGTCAAAAAATTCCCGTTTTCGAAATAGCTGCATGGCCCGGCGTTGCACGGGCTTTCACTACTGTTACACATTTTCCCTTTCTTTTTCACAAAATCAGAACATCTAATACTCATTTTCAAAATGACTTCCCCTCCACCACTTAACCCGGCGTTGTTCGGGCTTTTCTTTTCCTCATGACACCAGCATTTCTGTGTGTGTGTTTGTACGTGCACAATGTGAGTGATTTCTAAAATTGTGTCGAAAAATTTCCCATTTTCTTAATAGCTGCATGGCCCGGCGTTGCACGGGCTATCACTACTGTTATAAATTTTCCCTTTCTTTCACAAAATCAGAGCTTCTAATAATCATTTTTAAAAGGACTTCCACCCTTCACCGCTTAGCCCAGCGTTGCTCAGGCTTTCTCTTTTCCTCGTGACACCAGCATTTCTGTGTGTGTGTTTGTACGCGCACAATGTGAGTGATTTCTAAAATTATGTCACAAAATTTCCCCTTTTCGAAATTTGCTCCATTCCACTTATTTTTTATTTAAGACAGGTCTCTTTCTCCTCTCTATAGCCCGAACACGGTTCTTTTTAGTGTAAAAGTATTGTTCTATCTTCCCTCCTTCTTACAGATAAGATACAGCTTCAAATTTCAATGTATGACTTATAAAAAAAATATTGCGTTAGAATTAAAAAAAATTATTAATGTGAACCAATAATAAAATGAAAACGATTCTGATATATATATATGCTAAGAGTAAATCTTTAAAAAGTAGCGTATTGTGAAATTGAAAGTTTCTGCCTCCTCAGTTTCGAACCTTGGAACTACATTTCACAGAGCGTAGCCGATTTAGCAATCGCGCCGTCGGTTCCTTCCCGGAGAGGTATTGAATTGATCTTTAAAATAAAGGTAGATTTTTTTAATGTATCATTTCGTTATTCGTTAAAGTAATATATTTTTTTTCGGGTTTCATTTTTATGTTAATGCTTTCAAACTTCATATAAATAATAGACGATGTACTTTTTAATTAACAAAGAATTTCTTTTGTAATGAAATAATAGAAATAATCCTTTTAAAAAAACATATATATATTTATTAAAATCAAATTTCTATAAGTAATTAATAAAAGAAAAGTTTACAGATAGCTATTGAAACGATTGCTTTTGTAATCAAAAAGTATGAAACAAAAATAAAGAATGTAATTGGAATTAATTAATTATTACTGACATTTTAGGCATATTTTTCGTATAATTTTGCAGCCACCGGAAACGCAAAAGTATATTTTTTTTAAAGAACAGTTTATGTATGGAAATAAACAGAAAAATAGAAATTTTCAAAATAACAACGTTATTAGATCGTGTTTTAAAAACTTATGAAAAAAAAAGCTCCGAAAATATTTTTTAAAAAATTGTAAAACAATTAAATTGAGAGAAAAAGATATTTTTTTTAAACGTAATTTTTAAGATATTTTATCAATCTTTGTACAGATTACGTATAATATTGTTCTACAAGCGGAAAAAAAAGAAAAGCATAGTTCAAACGGAACAACTTATAATTCGTATTCAAAAAAAAGGAACCGATTTCGACTCATTTTTTATTTAAAAAAATTGTAAAATAATTAAATTGAAAGAAAGATATATATATAATTTTATTATATTAATTTTTAAGTAAATTTATTTATATGCAAAGTTTCGTTGTTTTGTAAAAACAGTATTTTTTCCAATATTCTCTGCAGATGGCGCCACGATGCATTTTAATACGCTTTAAGGTTTTTAATTGATATCTTTTTAACTAATTGGAATATCAGAATATAAATGGTCAAAACGGATTCCTCGGATCATTCCCAAAATTTTGATACCTTCTGCTAGTTTCTGCGTCTAGTGGTTCTTGAGAAAATTGGGATATACACTGATGTGCAAAAATTAAGGACAAAGTCGAAAACTTAGCATATCAGCTGAACAAAGAGGCAGAGCGGACAGAAAGACCAATCAGGAGATTAAGCAAGGTGATGTACGGTAGCACATGCGCAGATATGCAGGTAGACGTAATGGGGGAGTGTCTGAGTAGTATAAAGCATGTTGTCGGTGTAAGATCAGTATTTCTGGCAAAGAGATTGCATGCCGTATAGCAGTTAAAATCACACCGAGTTGCTGCCTCAGCGAGAAATGGCGAATAATCAATCTCTTAGACGACATCTGGATGCTTTTACCCGAGGTCGAATCATTGGGAGAAGTTGGAGGAAGGCCGCAGTGTGCAAGTGTGGCTGCAGAGTTCGGAATTGCTCACAGCATCATTTCACGACTTTGGAGACAATTTCAAACTACAGGAACAGCTATCCGGGGTTCAGTAGTGGTCGTCCACGAGGAACCACACCCGCAGATGACCGGTACATTGTCTTACAGGCCAGAAGAAACAGGCGGCAGACAGCGGGAGAAATCGCTAGACACACGACACAGGCGACTGGACGACCAATATCGCGTTTTACCGTGGCCAGAAGACTGCACGGTGGTGGTCTGTTTGCACGACGCCCTGTACGGTGTGTACCTTTAACGCCTGCCCATCGGAGAAAACGTTCTCTGTGGTGCCGGGAACACCGGAATTGGAGAAACAATGAATGGGGACGAGTATTCTTTACAGATGAGAGCAGATTCAGTTTGAGTAGCGATTCTCATCGCATACTCATCTGAGAGAAGCGGGGAAGCCGCAATCATCCCTCGAACATCATTGAAAGGGACAGGTATGGAGGTCGCGGTGTTCTCGTTTGGGGAGGCATCATGCTTGGTAGTCATACAGACCTTCACATCTTCGACGCAGGTTCAGTCAACGGGACCCGTTATTGTAACGAGATTCTTCTTCCATATGTGCGTCTTTTTAGAGGCGCTATGGGTCTGCAGTTCCTTTTCATGGACGACAATGCACCATGTCATCGCACAGTAGCTGCCGAACAGCTCTTAGAGAGTGAGGATATTGAACGTATGGATTGGCCGGCACGATCTCCGGATCTCAATCCCATCAAACATGTATGGGATTTTCTAGGCAGACCCTTGGCAGCTCGTACCTTACCACCAGTAACGATTCGGGAGCGCTGCAAGATGAATGGGCAGCAATGCCTCAACAACTCATTGACACCCTCATTCTCAGCATGGGCAGACGCTGTGAAACCTGCCTAGCAGTCAGGGGAGAACATATCCCCTACTAAAGACCGGATGTTTCTTGCTGGACACCCATCACAGGAATGTTTCGCCCTTCAGTCGCATTGCGCTCCATGCTACTTTTTCAATCAAGCTTCTTTTTATCCCTCTGATTTCTCTTTTAGTAAGTGTTGCTTACATATTACACATATCCTTACGTATTGGGGATCTTACGGTATTAAATGTGTTGATTTGGAAAGCTTTTGTACAAAGTTATATTGAAAAAACCATCTCGTCCTTAATTTTTGCACACCAGTGTATACCTACATAGATACGTTTGTTTACCAACGAATTTTAATATATAAGATAGTATATAAGATAATTCTATGAAACTACTGTTGCAGAACGGAATTTTAATACGTCAAGCTGTATTCCCAGGTATTCTATTTAGATTTAATGCTTATGCACACACGCAAGCACACATACACATGTATCGTACACTAAAAATAAATTACATATTAATATTTTGTTTGATCCTGATGTTTCATACGAGTATAATAAATTTCTAATCAGATTACTATTCAATATCCTCTCCACTATGTATCCGCTATTCCTCACCAGTCTCGACTCATTGTCAATAAAGACACGTCATTTAGAGGAATTAATGGTAGTTAAATTTGAGAGATTTTAAGTAGGTGAAATTTTTGAAGCCCTCTTCCCTTGTGATCATGGTTCTACGTTACGAAGTCCATCACCAATGGCCCTCGTGTTGCTTCGAAGTGTGGCCTTAATGAAATAATCCATCGACTGATTATCAAAAACAATGCTGTCACCCTTTATGATACTGTTTTATATTCTCTTATATATTTACACCACAGTGGTCGAGTGGTCATGACGATTCTTAAGTTGAGCTGCTAGTACGAATATTGATTCAACCGAAAACTTGTCACGTATGGTAATGGTAGATGCTTTACATTAAATAAAGTTGGGTTTCAAGGTTCACAAGCTGTGTAGTGTGAAGTCTTCAAAAGAGTAAAGTATTGGCCCAAGTACCATCTTCGTCATTTGAGAGAGGCCAAAACGTAAGACTTTCATTAATAGTTCTCGTGTAGCTTTAGAACTATACGAATCAACCAACCAACAAAGCGATTTGTTTTCTGGGACTCATGTCACTCTTACTGACTTCTAGAGACTTTTTGTTATTGACTTATTGTTTGTTTTGACTGACTTTTTGAGCCCAGAAGAAAAGCCATTTTTCTTTAAATGATATATTTTGACACAAACTTTTGAAACAAATTTTTCAAACTTCGGAAAGATGTATACATTACCAACGGAGCTTCAAAGTACCACTCGATTCATATATTACTGCTAAAAATATTCTATGCATTCATTACCAATGGTACGTTTCCAGATTAGTACTAACTAGTTTCCTTTATCATCGATAGATGACTTTCGTTGTTCAGCGAAGCTAAAGAAAAGCTTTCCCTCCACTGTGTTCTCATTTCAGTAGTTATCTTGTTGTGTAATATATGATGTAAAGTTTCTACGGAGTAAGACTTTTTAAACATTTGTATGCATATTTTTTCTTATTTTATAAACCCTGAGAAATATTGTTATTTGTAAAATTTAAAAAATGTAAGTCTTTCTACTTTATTTTCAAAACTATTTGGAAGTGGGTTTTTAAGCACCGTCTAGACAAAGCACCCAATGTTCTCTTTTGAGTTTTAACTAATTTTCAAATGCTGTTGTGTTTGTAGTTATTGTATATACCAGGGATGGGTGAATAGCGGCTCACAAAGAGTTTTTTGTGGCTCACTGAGACAACCAGAAAATCAAATAGACAGACAATGTTATCTAGATAGGGGTCTACATAGATGTGTGAGCAAAGCTCTTTTCTTGCATGGACATTAAGAGAGATGCAAGTTGGCTGACATTAATATGCATTCTGTGATGAGAATTTCGACAAGCAATCTCACTCCTGATTTCAAAAAAGTATTGTAGAAAAGTGTGATAGGGTAAATTTGTCTCATTCAACTGATTCTAAAATGAAATATGCTTACAGCTAAATATATAAAATGAGCGCAATAAATAAATTAAATTAAACTCTGCCACTATTTTATTTAACTTGCATTGATTGATTTTTATGGTAAAATATTTTACCTTTTTTCTGAGATGCAAAGTTAACTAATGAATGCAATCCTTTTAAAAAGTATCATCTGCCAGTACCCTCCGTTTTCATCCTGGGGCCCTCGAACCCATTGCCTACCCCTGGTATATACTTTCGAGCTTAAGAATCGAAGAATATTATTTTTCATAGGATTTGTTTTTAAAAATAACTTTAAATATCTTTTTTATCCTTATTTATCTTATCCATATATATATTTCTCTTCCTTCGTAATGTAAAAAAAATCAGTGAACATGTTTTGTGCTTGAATAAATTTACTGTTATTTGTAAAATGTGCATTTGTGTTTTCATACATTTTAGAATATTTGCCTACCTCATTGCAGACATACTAAGAACTCGTGGTCTGAGAAAAAACTGTGTCACTCACCAAAAGTCCCCCTTTGGACTGTGATGGTCCGGCACTGTTAAGTCACGGGTTCGAGTCCTGGTACCACTGAAAACCCGCTGTATAGAGGGACAGATGCACGTTCAATTTGTTGTGGTTCAAAGTTCTCATGTTGGAGGGGTGTGAACGTTAGAAAAAAAAAGTCCCAGCTTAGGTGTCGTCCTATTCACTTGACCATGGTTCAAAATTAAGTGGTCCGTCACCAATAGCCCTCATATTGCTTTAGAAGGCGACGTTAGGAAACACTCCTTCACTCTCTCGGACTGCAGTGGAAAATAGTAGACGTTGTGAAGTGTGAACAAAAGAATTTATAAGGAATCGTACTTAAAATATGAAGTGTGCAATGTATTTTTATGCTCGAAAAAGAAAAAAAAATGTTTTCGTGATTTTCATCGAGAATAAGCAAATGTCTTGTTATATAACACAGTGCTCCGCAATCTTTTTATTGCTGCGGACCGGTCAACGTTTGATAATTTTACCGCGGCCCACTGAGGGTGGGACACGTTGATTGTTTATATTTTAGATTGTTTGGATTTAACAATTTTAATTTAGTTACATTTAAATAGCCTTCCGAATAAAATATAGTTACACCCCCAAAATGAATAAAAGTGATTTAACGTGGAATATAAAGTGATTTCCGTGGAAAGTTGCGCAAATCTGAGAGAGATGCAGCACTTGAAATAAAATGGCAATAGTTTAGTGTTCTTTAGGCGACCCGGCACTATTTGATTCACGGACTGGGGGTTGCGGATCACTGATATAAGATATTAAACAGTATGGCGAAATTTGTTGACTAGTTTCTTTATTTTTAAAGTTGTAAAATGTTTTCAATTTAATGACCCCAAGGTTCTAAAAAGTACCAATTTAATTTAGCAGCTAATTAACGTTAGTTAAAAAAAATTATGTTATTTTTTATAAATATTCTAATCTGTATTTATATAATGTAATCAGAAAAAGTTTTAGGGAGTGTTCCTTTTAATTCAGAATTAGAGACATACAGTTTAAGACAATAATCTGTGGATGAAGCGATTTTTTTTTTTGTTTTATTTGTTCAGAACTCAAGAAAGTTGTAAATGATGATTAGCGGCTGAGTACGATTAACATAATATCGAAAAAGGGACTTGATTATTTTGCTCGGAATTCTTCAGAGAAATGTATTGCAAACAACTTTTTGAGTCTTCTGACTACGAAACTTTGGATAATATGGTTACTATTATACGAAAAATCCCAAAATTTATTCTTCAAATTTGATTTAGAAACTTTTTATCACTATCATGTGTTTTTTGATAAGAATGCAATTTTTAAACATATGTATTAATCCAAATTTATTATTCTCATTTCCCCCCAATCAAACTTTCCAAAATCATCGCAACAATTTCTTTACTAACTCATGAAAGTCATTAAAAAATGGAAAGTCTTTAACTTGTTTTTTCGCAATAATTTCAACAATAAATTATGAAAATTCATTTATTAAATGAAAAAAGTATTGCATGCATTAAAAATAGTTATAAATAACTATAAGAAACTCGCTTTACTTAAACTGTGTTTCTATGACTCCTTTAATTCTGAATTATATATATTGAATCAGCATTATTATTAATTTTTTCGAACCAATTCTACACAAATTCGTCTTCATTAGTAACTGTTCGCATAGGAGAAAAACACTGTAATAATTCATAATTTGAAGAACGGTCTAAAACTTTTAAGGATCTAAGCATTTTTCTTCAGTGGAGATTTTTGTAATGGTTTTTATTTCAAGTGATTTTAATTTTTTCCCATGAAACTTTTCTTAAAAATATTGCTTAAGTTTTAATTCCAGAAAAGCTTCAATGCAAGAAATTCTACAGGACACAAAGATGTCATTTTTTTTCTCCCTTAAATATATTTAACATAAAAAAAACTTCGACTCCGAAACTTGAACTCATAACTAATAGGCAATTAATTTGAGCTGATTGTGTTGCATTAATAATATTTTAAACATTTTTACAACGTTAAATATCTTATAATAACATTACGAAACGTAGGTTAGAATGAATGTTAGAATAATTTTTCTTAAAAAAAATTCTAAAGAGAGTATGTTAAGTCAAAGCCTTAGTTTCAAATTTGCCTTATTTGAATATTTTTTGTGAAAAACTTTGTCTATACTCTTAAGAGGTTAATGAAAAAGTAACACTGTCTCAGGTATCTCTACAATCTACAATATAATGTCGACAAGAGATAAGTCTTTTGTTTAACTCTCTTTTGATTATTGTATAAACTATAGCTTTCTTCATTAAAATCTTTTCATGTGTAGAATTTAGAAATATTTCGTGCCCATTGACTTTTTTGAAAATGCTTATGAATTCTGAAAGAATTTATATTAACATTTTTTTGTTGTTGTTGATTAGGTACACATGCACTGCACATTTTACTTTTCATAGAAATAAATGGCACTAAAGAGGCAGTTCCGGGTTTGATTCTTGGTTGAGAGCAAATATTGAACTTGCTTAACCTTATCTGTAACTCGAATGCTTACTCTTGACCTGCCTCAGCTATCTGCCTCAAAATATAAATGCTTTATAATCCTACCTCTCTATTATTTGTTAGTGTATCGGAATGCCCGTTGAATAGTGATTTGTACGTAATGATAATCAAAAGACCCCCAAGAGAACGTTTTTGATCAATTGTTTAGCGGAATCTATTGTCTAAAAGTGGATGGAAGCCCTGTAATAAATAGCCGCTGTGGGGACAAAGGCCCCTGGAGATGTTAATGGTCGTAGTCAGGGCGCTTATAATACGTTCTTTGTACAACACTCCAACAAAGCAACATTCCGGACAGGCACTCACTAATGACGTCATAGGCATCGATCCGACGCATGCGTATTCTGTCTTCGAGTCAGGTGGAGAAATCAATGGCTCAAAAGCTAGGTAAGGCAGAACAGTTTTCAGGTGTGTCCAATAAATTCCCGATCGCTTCTGAACGGGAGACGATCTCTCAGTTGCCTCTCGCTGCTTTTTCTTAAATGAAACTTTCCTTCTTTGCACTCTCGATTGATGCATACAGGTAAGTTGATTTTCTTCCTTCCATTTTTCTTTTTTTCCCACCCTCACATGCCATCACACATTTGTTTACATTACGATGTTCGCGGTACTTACAGGAGCTAAATATACTTGCTCCGGGAGCTAAAAATAGTATACACGTACTTATTATTTATTTTTGTTTGGTTTCGCTTCGATGAGTGAATATCTATTGTTTTTGAAGTATTTTGATTCCGCATTTCAATGAGTAGTGGTACTTTTTCTTTAAATTATCGAGATTAATGTACTCATAGTTATATTTTATCAATGTATACATATATTTGATTTCGATTGCAAACATTTTACTCCTTGTGACCAACGTTTGTTTTGAAATTGAACTATTTCAATGTTTCGTTTTTTTATAACATTTTAACAAATCATTTAAAAAACAAATAAAATAAATTTGAGATTATTTATGAAATTAAGTAGAGAACCCTCATGTTTATGTAATATATATATATGAATGCGAGCTTAAGTACTTATTCGTTATTCTACTATTTCAAGAGTACTTGCGATATACATAATATCAAAACTAAATGAACTTTGAGCATTATATATATATAATTTCTATAATAGACGAGAATAGCATTTCTGCATTTTTATTTTACTGAATAATATCATTTTTTACAACATATAAAAAGAAAAATAAATATAACTTCTTAGAATTTTTTAAAATTCTAATAACAGCATTTTTTTTAAATATGTGTGAATTTTTTAACCTAATTGAAAATGTTTGCATAACTATTCGATTTAATTGAATTGGGTGCTCAGGTGTAATGTATTTCTTTAAAAAATGAAAATCTGTATTATAATAGTAGTTTGACAAGTATGAGAATCACAAGTGAGATTTCAAATGCACGGAAATTACTCTAAATTTTGTTACTTTATAACATTTTTTCATTTATTCTCTTCGACTTAAGAATAGACGGATTAACAAACATTTCTGTTTTTTAATTAGTAGAATGACTTGTTAATTTTAACTTTAACTGTTATTTTTAGTTTTCAAAATAACATTTCATCTTTTCAAATTCTTGTACAAAATGAAGAATTTTTTTTAAACAAGATAAGCTTATTGTTTAATGATAAGCCTTATTTTGCTAATGATGTGTTAATATATTCTACTGATCAATTATTTTAAGCACAGAAAACTATGGTGCAGTATAAAATAAAAATAGTTTCATAGTATAAAAAAATATATGAATCGAAGTTTCATAATATAAAATAGTAACAAGTGTGTGTAGTATAGTGATACTTTTTAAAAAGTCTTAAAAACTATTAAAAGTCTTAAAAACTATTGAGGTTTTATTAATATTAGCCTATAATAAATGACTATCATGTAGACTTTGAGGTTACTTATAAATATTATAAATAATTTAGTTTTTTTGATCAAATAAATTAGAATTGATAAACGTTTTAGAATTACAAAAATCAAATATTAAGACCTTTAAAGTCGCTGTAAGATCTTAAAAACTATAAAAATATATTTCATTCAATAAAATAATTTTCAATCTATTTAAAAATTTAATGGACCCGGAATATATATCGTTTAGTGGTTAATACCTGCGTATGAAAAAACAAAGGCATTTCATTATTTTAGATTTTAAGCACTTGAGACTTTCAGCAATAATTTCCACCGCATATTATATTTTATTTTTATGTATAATCACTTATTAAATCAGAAAAAAATTATATAGGTAATTAGAAAATTTTTTGCGTACATATTGGTTACTCTAAGAAACCTTAGTATCATTTTCTAAATATTCTTCCTGCTAAAATTAAATTCTAAAATAAAAATTTTAAACGATGATTAAATGAATATATTATTTGTTCGAATGTGTTAAATATTATTGAAACCTAAAATGATTAAATTTTATATTAATAAAAGAGAACCTGTTGTATCATTTAATTTTAAAGAGCAGTCATTTGAAAGTAGTAATTAATTGAAACAAATCGAGGTTATTTAACTTTTTATGAAAACTTTTCAGGATTTTTTCAAAAATGTCAAAAACAATTATTTTGTAAAAGTAAGGTATATCACTCTATTTAAGGCTTAATATTGTACAGCAGTTGATGAGTATAACTTTTATGCAATAGATCTGACGATTTGTTTCCCTGTAAATTTCCATACCAAAGCAAGTATTTCCTTCAAGTATATTAGGAGAGAATAATAATTGTTTAAAAGAAACTAGATAGAATACTTACAAAATTTATTTTATTCTACTTCTACTTTTTGAACATTTCATTATTTATAAAAGCTGAATTTATGAATTAAAAAAATAATAATTCAAAAATAACAAAAAGAAAATGCACTTTAAAAAGGACAGTAAATTAAAATAAATAATATAATTATGAATTTCTCCAGATTATTTTCATAGGAATGCTATTACAGTGATGAAGTTGTTTTGATATACACTTGAGTGAAATAGCTTAGATATAGAAATTGGAAGTAAAAATTTTTAGTAGTATAAATTCTACAATTAAATAATACTATGCTAAGAGGAAGTTACTTGATTTAAATGTACTTAATCTTTCTTTGAATAAGAGATTTTAAAAATTTTGAAACATTTGAATCTTGAACACATAACTTAAAGGATTTTAAAAAAAAGAGAATATCTTTAAAATCCGAATGCTGCTGTAGTGATCAAGTATAACTCGTGCCATATATGCTGTTTTCAGTTCATTCTCAATTTGACAAACTTTGTTTCCTTATTCTTCATGCACGATCTGGTATTCACTAGAGCGATAAAGCAAAGTACTGTTCAGATAGGAAATTAATTGCTTATCTCTCAGCTGTTAAAACAATTCCAACTCACTCACGAAACATACATTTTTCGGACAAGCAGAATGAATCTCGCAAAATTATTTAAATTATGCTATTGAAAGTTGGATGTTGAAGCTTCCAAGCCAATTGAATCGAAAGAAATTAATGTTAAATAATTTTGAATAGAATGCTTTAGCTTATGTACACGTAAAATCCGGTGTATAACACGTACTTTTAACACAAAAAATAAGATGAAAATTATGCGCGTTATACGCCAGGTATAAAAACATGAGCTTTAAAAATAAAAAAAAGATACGATTATAGAAAAAATTAGACCTCCACATACATCGAAATATTTTTTTATTTAAAAGAAATGGCATTCCTTATGAACTTACAGGGTTGTTTGTAAATTTTGCCTCGAATGAATGACTTGAAAAAGCATAAGATACACGTCTAATTAAGATTTCTTCGTAAAACAGGGTATACGGCGAATATACCCCAGAATTCAAACACTACAGTTTGAAAGTATAGGTGCGTGTTAGATGTTTCATTAAATAATGTTTTCAATCATTTTCACCTCAGCTTACCCGTTGATTAATAACTTTATTTTTCACGTACCTCTCCATCACGACTAAAAGAGTTCTATTACACTTTTAGAATACAGCGAAACTAAATAAGAGATTCCAGATTCCCCCCCCCGCGTTTTTTTAAAAAAACTAAAACGTGTGTATTTGAACCATTTGCTTGTTATCTGAATGTGAATTTTACTTGCGCATTTGGACCATTTCAAAACCGGCAATTTATTTCAAATCTCACAATTAATTGATGTGCATTAGTAGTTTGTAGACTAATTTTTCAAAATATGAAAGTTTTTAAGTTTAATATCCAGTTATTTTTCATTTAATAGTTATTTTTTTATTTATTTAATTAATTTATATTTTCTTTAATGTTGTATCGGTGAAAAATTTGAATTTGTCTTTTAGCGAGAGATCTTATTTTTGCCAATCTTTAAGTGTGAAGAAATATAAATGTACAGGTTTTATTCACGAAAAGTGGAGGCTTCCTTGATGTCTCTTGAAAAGGATTTGCATGACAAAAATAAATAAATGGTGAGTTAGTGTTCTTGGGACAAATATATCTATTGTTCTGACTGATTTCCGATATTATTTGTCACGCAGTTTATAATGGATTGATATTTATACAGATTGCCAACAGAACTTTAGATACCGCTAACACCGTTTTCTATCTAAATAAAACTAAATTATCCCCACTGACCGCAGAATTTTCATTCATGTGCTTCAAAAATTGGGAGTTTTTTTACAATTGATTTGTAGTAAATGATGTAGATCAGTGCTACACAACCTCTTCATCAGGTCAACGTTTGCTCCTTTGACCGCTGAGACGTTGATTGTTTATATTTTAGACTGTTTTGATTTAATAATTTTAATTTAATTGTATTGACTTCAGAATAAAATATAGCTACACCAAAAATGAATATAAAGGGATTTAACAAGGAATATAAACTGATTTTCACAAAAAGTAGCCCAAACCTAAGAAAAATATACCACAGTAAATAAAAGGGAAATAATTTAATGTTTCTTGTGCGGACTGATAGCATTTGATCCACGGACCGGGGGTTGGAGACCACTGATATAGATGACAAATGCATGCTTTTCTGCATCTGAGTTTCTCAAATTATGGTGCGCTCATTTCCAAGAAAACATAATAGATAATAATAGGTAAAGGTATAAAAATAAATACTTTAACAAAATGACATTAATTATGGAACAATGAAAGCTAAGTTTCCCTCAACGAGGATAAAAAGACTTCAAAGGTAGCTAACGATAGTGAATAATGACTATACTAAATCTGATGTTTATAAGGCGCTTATTCTCATATAGTTACGAATTGGAATCGATTATATTTTTGTGTAATAAAATATCATAATACTAAATCTCTAATTCGCGTTTGTGGTTCATTAGTTCCCTTAGTTTATTTTGCATCATTGCCATTAAAGGGTTCTGTTCAAAGAAATAAATACAGCAGCATTTAAATGGAACCATTTTAAGAACAAGGTGTGCAGTTTAATAAATGAGGAAGTAAAAGAGGTTCTGAAAAGTGGAAGAAGACAGTAAACCACCGTTGTTCAGAAATACTTAAGAGATTGAAAGGATTCCTCGATTTAGTATATTAAGAATATTCGTAACACATTTGCATAAAAAGTCAATAGACAACAGAGAGGCAAAACTTTAAATAATAAAGATAACTACTAATCTAATGTAAATTATTTATTTATGGCTGAAGATATCTTTTACTCTGTTGAATAAGTAATAAAAATGTCTAAATCTGGGATGAGTTGGGATCATTAGAGGTAATTCCTATCGTGGAATAACTGTTAACTGAAGGAATAAAAAAGGATTTGCCAATCAATATATGTAAAACTTCATTTATAAAAGTCAAATGCATAGCGTGCTACTACCATCGACATTATTATTTTTTTTAAAATAAAGTGGATGAAAAGCTTACGTTTCAAACTGCATAAATGAATGCCTGTATTAAAAAAAACTGATTATATTTCCCGAAATATTCATTTTAGAAAAAATATACTGTAACATAAAAAGTTGGCAAAAATTAAGCGTATTCATCAAGATTGTTGGAAAAAATGATGCAATCTTACTAAAGTAGATTTTCAAGAAATACTTGTACTTAAAAAGCAAAAAATACTTTTATTTATTTATTTACATAGGCTGAAACAATAACTTTTTCGCGAAGCATTTAAAATGATATAATATACATAGAATACTCCTCATATAAAGGAAACAAAAATAATTGCCTTGTTAAGTAGACTTGGTACCCCTTTTGAACAATTTTTTTTATTTATGTATTTAAAAATTATACTTCAGCATTTCATATAATGTTTCTCTGAAAAAAATGATGCGAGATGAAATTTTTCACATATAATTCACATAATTTGAAAATTTTCAATTTTTTGAAGAAAATTCGGAAATTTTAAAAATTTTATTCCTTTTGTACTTCCTTCTGTAAATTCTTTGACCTGAAGTATTTTTGTAATGTTCTTAACGGTGTTCTAAGCAACTTTAGGGATCAATTTTACAATAACTTAAATCGTTTTGAAGAAAAAAAAATATCAAATGTTGATATGCATGCTAAATTTTAACGCCTACACTTTATTACCTACTACCTCCAACTTTTTAATTTTTAAAAAAAAATGTTAATTTACCACAAAATGGATCTCTAATTTTATTACATGCATTATATAAAACACACAGGAAAAAATGGAAGTGTATAATTGTGGATTAATGGAATATTAACGTCGCACTGTTCAGCTACACGAGGGCTTTTGGCGACGGACCACGTAATTGTAAACCATGGTCAAGTGACATGGACGACACCTGAGCTGGCACTCCCCTCTCCTAACTACCACTCCACACCAACGGGAGGACGTTTCAGCTGTATAATTGTGGAAGGAATAGCATTTTGAATGCACTAATGTATCGAAAAAAACTCAAACTGAGAAAAATCACTTTGAAGTTTATAATTCTGAAAGAATATTATAATAAGCTTAAATAAACTTAAAATACCATTAGTCGTATATTTTTCTTTTAAAATACTAGTGTTTTCTTATTTTTTTTTCAACCCATATATTTTTGTAAATGTTCAATTTTTAGAGAGTATTAGTTGCACAAGAAAACAAGAAAATTCAAGAAAAATGTTAAAACAACTTTTTTCTTTCATGACAGAAATTTTAGTTCTTTTCTTCACATAATATTTAAGTGTTATATTTGTATGAAAAATATGAGAAGTAAGAAATGAAATTATGAAATTATTAGTATAAAATGTCTTAATTCAAAAATTTTACATGCACACATTTCACAAAGAAGAAAAATTACATTATTGTAATGCCTCGTTAATATCTTTCTTTATATATTGCACATTCTTTTTTATAGTTATTGTTTCTCTTTTTAAAATATATTTTTAAATCAAAATGCTTTTTTAAACTTTTTTTTCTAAAAAGGGAGCGTGATCGAATTGCATAATTTGTTAATTTACATTTTTCAAATGAAGTTTTATCCAACTTCTAACTTTCCGACATACACAAGTGATATATCAATCGAAAGATAATAATGCAAAGAATAAGATTAAATAAAAAAAAAACGATTGTTCGGTCATTTTGGGTGTACCAAGTCCTCTTAAAGAAAATGAAGGATATAACATTTGTAATAGTATTTACTGTAAATATGGAAAATTTTGCAGGAAAACACACACAAATGCTTTGTTTAAATACTTTTAATAAAATTAACAAATCACTCAGATCTTTCAATTTATTTTTATCATAAAAATGAATAAACACCCAAAATTGTCCTACTGAAGCTCTCTGTCTTTTCGTAATGCAAATCATAAACTGAAGAAAAGAAATTCACATTTTCCATTGTTTACTGAAAATTTATAACAATAAAGCATTTCACTGAGCAGATGAATCAGCTCGCCTCGCAACTGAATAATCCAAAGGCCCACACTCCAAAGAGCAATGACCTTTGTCTACAGTATTTTATGACCATTCTCTTTTCTCTAAAACTGTAAATCAGCCAAAAGGGAAAGATAAAAAATATTTATTACAGTATTCCTCTCACTTTCGAAGCACAAAACGATTATGAGGAATCATTTAGGTCTGAATATTTGCAAGCATCCAAAGCAAAGTTAGAAAACCACCCTCATTTCTGGTTTTTTTCTTTCGATCAAAACTATGTTTTTTTATTATATTTATTTGCCATAACCGTGTTGTAATGGGTAGTGCCTACAAAGCCAATAACAAGCTCTCAGACGCGGCAGGCTATGATAGCTTCCTGATTGAAACGTGAAAGAATAATGAAAGGAATATGAGAAAGACGTGCTTCCTTATCGAGACTGAAAGAAAAAAAACATAAGCTCACATAAAATAAGAGAAAAATGTCACTAGCAACGGTATATTTATGAAAAAGTACGGCTATGGGTTTTAGATTTTTTTCAGTTTTCAGCACATTTCTTTTAACACCATCTTTAACATTTTTAAAACCCTTTTGCATCGTGACAGGAAATAAATTTTAAACGCATTCGAGCTATTCACTTTTCTGAGTCTAAACTACCTTTTTAAAGCTTAAATTAGAAAATATTTGTAATATTTATGCATTGAGAATAAAATAAATACTATCACAATTTTGTTTTCAATGCAGTAAATATAATGCAAAATGAAGTCACATATTTTAAAACAAATTGAAACGATGATTTTACCGAATTTTGGAACTAAGAAGAACATAACGTATTGAAATTTATGATTATAATATTCAGTGTTTTAAGTTTAAAAGAAGGTTGTGATTTTTTTTAAAAATATTTTCTTTCTTGAGTAGTAAAGTGGTGTGAACGAAATTTTTATAAGCAAAACTAGCAGTCCCGATAAACGCTGTACTGTACACACGTGTTAAATCCAAAAATTACAAACTTTTTTGAATAAGTTGTAACAATCTGGAGCGTTTTGATGATTTTTTTATAAAGAAAGTTATTACAATACCTGACATTATCACACGTACATTTACCACAATTCGACCTATCGATTGCGTGTGAGCATGTATTTACTATGAACTAAGTTTAATATAGAACCTATTCTGAATAGAAACAAACTTGTTTAGATTAAAGGGTAAAAAAGATAAAACTCCCGCTATTTTCATAACAGGTATATTTTTTAATGCACAAAAAATAAATTTATCGTAATGCCATTGAATGTACAATGTTTTTAGTTAATCCTTGAGGGGTATAAACAAACAAATGCGATGGTTTTCCAAACCTCGGACATGCAACATATAATTGGCCATGCGAAAAGCAAGGGTTTTCTAAATCTAAGCCACAAATGGTCATTGTTTGACCTTATGACTTATTATTGGTTATAGCAAATGCCAAGCGAATTGGAAATCGCAAACATTTGAATGGGTAGGTGAGTCTGAAAGAATCTTTGGGATCTGTGGTAGAAGTAAACTTCACCTCGAAGTTTGCTGCTCAAAATAGTGGCCTCAAGAATATTGCCCACGATTTTCTTACGAACAATCGCGCGCCCTTCCATAATTGTGGCGCATTTTTAACTAATTGCGATATCGGACCGAATTGTGAATCGAAATCATTCTCGAACCCAGACAAATAATATCATCCAAATCGGTCCAGCCGTTTAGGAGGAGTTCAGTCACATACACACGCCCAGAAGAATTATATATATAAAGACAGATGCCGTATCGTGGCGAAATGAATAATCTTTCCGATACTGTAATTATTTTTTGACCGATTTTGATAGAAAAATTAGATTGCAATTTTAAAAACGGCGAAAATATCGGAAAATTCTCAACTTCTTCTTTCTTTTTTTTCTTGCCGCGCATTAGCAGAATAATCAGCACACAGGGTAAAACAATTGTGCGTTTTAAGGTTTTTAATTAATATCTTTTTAACTAATTGCGATATTGGATCGAATTGTGGATCTAAATCATTCTCGAACCCACTTGAACCCACACACAAAAAAAATGTCATCAAAATCGGTCCAGCCGTTTAGGAGTCAGTCACATACACACGCACAGAAGAATTACATATATAAAGATTATTTGAAAAGATATTAATTAAAAACGCTACAAATCATGATTCCTCTTCATTTTTGTAGCAATAAAGACCCGGTTTGGCCAGTTTGGCTGAAAATCGATTTTCGACGCCAACTTACGTCATTTTTATAACAATAATAATGTCACAACAATGCAGGTGAATATTGAGTTGAATATTTTTAATGTTTTTAATTAATATCTTTTTAACTAATTGCGATATCGGACCGAATTGTGAATCTGAACCATTCTCGAATCCACTTGAACCCACACAAAAAATTTCATCAAAATCGGCCCAACCGTTAAGAGGAAGAGTTTAGTCACATACATACGCACAGAAGATTTTTATATATAGATATAGCACAACGAAATGTTTTTATTACTTGAAAATAAAATAGCTTTTAAAAATAATAGTTATAAGAGACTACATTTCGGTAGGTCTTAAGTCAATTTCATTGTTTATAAACAATATTTTTTGTACACATAATATACGGTCATTATTTGATTTTTCACTCATGGCTGTATGTAAAATTTCTGAATTTAAGATTCGCACGCGTAAACAGGTACAAATGAATTAGCAGATAAATAAAATACATTGTAACTTAAAAACAACTTTAAGAATTTGTTTCAATAGATAACATGTTTTGTTTTCTGCTATTTTTATACACGTCCTGAAACATATTTTGGAAACAAATAAAAATGGGATCAATAAAATATACGATTTAAAAATTCTATTGCAGGTGTTCAGAAAAGTTATAATGATAGAAGTTTAATGAATTTAAATAAGTGCAAATGAATGCGCTTGAAAAATACTTGGTAAGAATTATTAAGCATTGTTGTAATTAAAAAAACGTTTCATAAATTTTTAAAGAAACAATTATTCTTTATTATATATGTGAGAATCCCCCCTGGATTCCTCCTTGGACACCAGGATTGATTTGAGGCAAAGAACGACAAGACGACATTTTTACAATAACAGATTAGATTTGTTCACTTAAATCAATTATCAATCTTCTAATTACAAAGATTAATCAATATGTCTACGTCAATGTGATTGACCCTTACTATTAAATTGAATCACGAAATACGATACTTATCAACTATTAATCTCAATATTGAACGGGATTACCGGAATCAGAGGATAGAGAGATAAAAGCAATTTGAATTATTAACATTCATTAAATTGCCACTAACTTTATTATACATTTACTCTTATGATCCGATAATCTAGATTTAAATCTCACCTTCCTTTTACTACCTCACTTTCCAGGTGTATCAAACTTTCCAGTTGTAGATCACTGCCTAATGATCCGCGAGAAGTTAATCGCACAATCAATTTGAATCTTTTTAGAACACCTTCAACCTATCTCTTGGCGTAATAGCCTACTGTTAACTTACAACACTCTCTTTAAATACTTTAACTAATTTGCATATCCCGGTTTCTTCTTTTAGAGTTGGTTGGAAATATACGCGAATTTACAATCCCCAAAGACGCCTAAGAGTATTAGTGATAAAGTGCCGTACAGATTCGTCATATATATATATATATATATATATATATATGATGTGTGTGTGTGTATGTATGTATATATATAGCAAATGATACTATCAAAATTAAAATTGTGTACATATACAAATACACATTTGGGATAGAGTTACGCGAAGAATAATTTGAGAAACTTTTATTGATCGCAGAAATGTTTATTGAAAACAAAAATAAAACAAGTGGACAGTTGTTTTGTCAGATTTTTTAAAATAAGAGGCAAATCTTTCGAATTATCTTAAGATCTTTAAAAAGAAAAGTGCTAATCCGAAGATTTGCTTAATCGCATTAGAAAATGAACAGCAAAAAAATGAATGATGTGTATAAAGTAATTACATAGTTTTATTATAGTTCAACATTATTTCGTTTTAAATCGTTCTTTATATTAGTTTTATTGTATTATACTTAATGAATTTAACACCGCTCACTGAAACTATTTGGGAGAAACGAATATAATGAAAAATACCCTGATAACGTTTTAGATATAATAATTTTGTGTTTAATGTTGTTTTTTTATCATTACAATCTAAGTTAATTCTCAATCGTAGATATTATACCACAAAGGGGGGGGACAAGCAATGTTCGGTCTATTCAGTTCTTTTGTTTGAACTGATATTTGGCCAAATCAATTACTCTAATTTTAGAAATCTCAAGTTTCAGATATCTTGAATGTTTAATTTTAGTCTTCGAATGAACATACTCTACAAACAAATATAAGAGTATGAAAAAATGTTGCTGCCATTAAGTAAGGTAATGAAAAATCGTAGATTTTATTTTGAAAAGTTTACTACACTCTTGATTTGTATTAGTTTTTCTATGCTAATGTGATGTAGTAAATAATTTAGAGGGACCAAACTTTTAGTAAGGATTTTACTTCGGAAAATGTCAGTAATCTCATACGTTAATAATTTTATATGGCATCGTTACAAAACGAAGCTATCTAGAAATGTTTAAAAACGAATTTCGAAATAGGAATTTAATATAATTGAGTTTAAAGATTATTCATTTTATGGATAATTTTTGTATTTTAATTTTTACAATAATTTGTTTTATTAGAGGAAAACAGAATAGTTAAATCTCTCTTTTTTGAGGAAATAAAATAGTTAATAAAAGTGTTTTCATGGAATTTTAACGGTTATTAATAAATCTTTTGACATCTGAATTTTTTTAACAATAAAGAAGTCTTTTTTCTTAGAAATGAAATAGGATAAAATACTAATTAAAAGTAGTACTATGCATTTTATTACTATTTAGTTGTCTACTCTTATGCTATAATATACACGAATATTTATTTGAAAATCTCAATACAAACATATTTGTATCCTATACTTCTGAAGTTATCCAGAAATCATAATATATATGTAATGCATTTTACTCATCAAAATTGTATATTATTTAATGACTGCGATAAATAAAATATTTGCACTTAACAATTTGAATTCTATTCAAATACAACGATTAAAATATTTCAATTCAATTTATCACTGTACATAACAAGATATTTACGATTTATCATTTTTAGATGCTTGATTTTTACATATAAAAGACATTATATGTTTGAAGTAATATGTAAACATAGACTACAGATTAAATTTGGATGTTAATATAAACTGTTGAAAGAAAGTCATTCTTTGAACTGATTTTATTAAAATTTTTCCTTCTGAATTTTCTTCCAATCTACACATATATAAACATTTACTCAAGGACCAACTTTTATAACATACATGAAGTTTGAACCCATGAACCAGATATGTGGCATGATAATGTATTCTTCTTCAACATCGTTCAGTTCAATCCTTTCCAAAGATGATTTGAGCCATTGAAACCGTAAGTTGTGAAAATAATTGTGCTAGCGAAAAAGCACAGACTTTTGAAGGGTAGTTCAGAACAGAAGATCCGATCTCCACGCATTACCCTCGTTTCGAAACGTTTCTTTGCGCTTCACTTTTCCATTTCCGGCGTAAAACAAATGAACGTCATCAGTAAAGCGCGAAATGTGGTGCGTGAGATTCGCAACATAATTACCAGAACAGTGCTTTGATACGCTTCTAACATTTTTAAACCTCAGTTTTGTCCCCTAATGTTTCGAGTTAATGTGGGAATGCTACCATAAAAGTTCAATGTCAGAAATTAGTTGGCGCTTAACAATACAAGTTGAAAGATAACGAAGGTAAGACCGAGAATTCCAACAACAATTTAAAAGAACTTAGTTTTTTTTAGAATGACATTTGCTTAAAAAAAACTACATTTAAAAAACCATGTTGTTTCGTTTTAAATTATACGTAGCGAAATTAAGTAATTTATTAGAAATCCAGTGTCAATTGAGCATTCTTTTTATAAAAATTAACTGTACAATTGGAAAAGTTGACAATGAAATATTCAAGATATCCAGATATTTTCTATTTCTTCTCATAGCAATTACATAATGCAAAACTATTCTACAATTTACCTAAAAGGTTTCAATATCATCTATATTATCCATCTTATAATTTTTAATTATGAAATGTAGCAGAAGAAATACACTTAGTTTAGTTAAAAATAAAGTCGGATAACAATTTCAATCGTCATCATCACTTTAATTCGTTAATAATTGACATTCAAAGAGATAAATGTATTAGCTTTTATTTTACATCAAGCTTAGAAACTAATTCAACAATTGCTATTCTAATTTCTTGAAGTTAATTTTTTCCTGTCAGCGTTATGCTGGCTTTCAATACTAAAAGGATAATTTATAGAATTATTAGTGGTTTAACTAATTAAAGATAATATTTAAGTACATTGTTTCTAGAAAATTTTTAAAAAGAGTATTTTATTATCAACTTATAAAGACAATATTGTTAGAAAAGAAAATCAAAACTATTATTTTTCATTATTTTTGGTGTTTTTGGAGAAAGGTTAAAATAACCTGGTAATAGAGTATGGACGTAGAGATAGTACAATCTCAGTAGTGAGACTCGTTAAAGTTCATTAAAGAGAGGATAAGAGAACGAGGAACGCAATAGAAGTGTTATCTTTGCAAATAACCGATATTAAACAAAACATATTTAGGATTCAAATGTGGATTTTTTCTAATATATTAAAAATTATAATGAAAATACATTTTAAATTTAATGCACAAATTATAATCTTATAAATGATTTAAAATTGTATGTTTTTATTGCATGGAATGTTATAAATTAGCTGAAGCAAACTTATTAAAATATAATTTATCTTATCCTCATATTGCATACCTAAAGATGAAAAACCCAAGGATGTATTTCTTACATATCCGGAATTCTTTTACAAATGAACAGTTCCAAAAGAGATCTTTAATCCACATCACATTTTAAAACGATGTCCATGAATTATTTGATCATCTTAGTTGTAGCTTATTTATGTATTATACCTTTTTTGTTGTGGATATATTATTTTTAAGAGGACACAAGATTCGAATAAAGATCAAATTTATGAAATAACTTCTGATTAAATAATCTTACTATTATACTTGTTCAATAGCAACAAAAGTTATTAATCTTTTAATTTAACAATTATTTTGTAAATGATGGTCTAAAATTTTTAATGCTGAGTTTTAGACTATTATGAATATATATTATTTATTATGAATATAGATAATGTTAAGATATACACGATTATTTTCTGGATTTTTAAGTGAAGGGGTTGAATAGAATGACTTTTGTCATCTGGAGTCTTTTTATGTTGAGGGATACTTTTCAGAGCTATTTAACTTGTGTATTCGTTTTTAAAAGGAATTTTTTATTTAAAATGTTTTTTACAACTCAAATTTTATTCAAAAAGCTGCAATACTTTTAATTGTATTTTTATTGTACAATAAAAAAATCACATATGGGTTATACATTATTTTTGTAATTTATTCAATACTTTTAATTATATTTTTATTGTACAGTAAAAAGAATCGCATATGGGCTATACATTATTTTTGTAATTTATTAAATAATTTTACTACCAAAAATTTTTTTAAGAGTTTTTTTCAAAAAACAATTGCTTTGCACAGGTCATTTTCCCCCCTTTTATTAATGTTGTAAGTTAAAAACTTATGCGCGAGTCTTTTTTAAAGTTTACATTTAAAAATGATTAAAAATTTCCTAAAGCTGGTTTTTAAAGAAACTACAAAGTACAGTAAAATTTTACAAAGCTAACCATGCATATTATTTGCCATTGGAAAAAAAATCCCCTCCTCAAAGCTTTTATTGTAGAATTTCAATATGTGTTTTAGTGACTGAAGAGATCACGCTTCATACTGAAGTACTCATATCTTACAATAATTGGGCAGAAAATTATATTTAGTCTATTAAATTTCGGTAAGGAGTATTTTTCGTTTCTGTTTCCATGTAGCAAATTCTGTACCATTTTTCATAGCAAAAAAAGGCTCAATACATCAAATTAAATGTATTACCTTTCACTTTTTCAGTATTTCACATTGTCTGATGCAAATTTCTCAGTAAGAAGTTTCTATGTGTGTTTCTTGTAAATTCTCCAGCAGCACTTTATTAAAGACTATGTTTAATTTAACCCCACCAAAAATTATATGAAATATATATATATATATATATAGTGTGTGTGTGTGTGTGTGAAAGAGAGAGATAGAATGAGTGAATAAAAAACTTTCCCGAAAAGCCTGTTTCCTTTGAATAATTACGTTGCATATACATAATCATTTTGCGTATCTATAGGAAAAATGGCTTAAATCAATAAGATTGCAATTGTTCTTTCTCTCGAGTTTGATTTTCGATTATTTTTAATGGCACTTCATTCGATATTTACTCTTAATAAATTCAGAGGTCTTATTTTCTTAAGAGAAAGAATTGAACAAAATTAATTACTAATTAGAAAAATATGCTTCAAGTTGTCGTTTACATTCTTCAATTTGCTGTTTAACCAAAATAAAATTATTAAAATAAAGCAAAATTCAACGAGGATGAGGAATTCTAACTTATAAACATAAAAGAAACTAATGTAAAAAAAATCAATATGGGCATTTATTTGTTCCCTACTTGATTTAAAATTGATACTTGTAAATTTTTAACCGAAAATAAAAAAGTATCTTTTCTAAAATCACATGATACAACTTATTTACTTCAATTCTTACATATCTCCTTTTCATCTTTATTCTCATCTGAAGCAGCTTTATGTGCATGCTTTCATCTGTTAGGTCAAAACAGATTATCACGACTAAATCGCGAGGAAGAGAAATGATAAGATTCCATTAAGCCGATAATGCAGTTCTCGGGGATTTGGAATACACGTACTACTGTTAGAACACAAATGGTGTGAGTCACAAACTCTATATCAAGGTCCCCAACCCCGGGCCGCAGACCGGTATTGGTCCGAGGATCAGATGGCACCGGGCTGCCCAAGGAACATTATGCTATCTCTATTTTATTTACTGTGGTGTATTTTTCTCACATTTGTGCAACTTTCCTTAGACAAGAGGCTTACCGTTACTAGAGAGATCGCATCAATACTGAGCATTATTAAAAAAAAATTATAAAAACAAACTAATCCAAAATAGAAAGCATCAACGTCCCCCCTCCCCCTCAGCTGGAAGCGGTAAAATTATCAAACGTTGACCGGTCCATAGTGATAAAAAGATTGGGGAAAATAGATCTATAATAATTATTTTCCAAATCATATGATTGTTCCATCTACAAAAGTAATTTTTTCAGAATTTTATTTGAAAGTTAACAATAAGTTAAACAATATTGAATTATATTGTTCCAAAGTATTTCTCATCTTAAGTCTTTTAATTTTAATTCATTTACTTGCATTTGTATTGCATGAAATTGCTCAGATTGAAATTCTGTAAGTACTTTTGTAACATTGAGTGAAACTCGGTAAAAAAAAATTAATTGTAATCAAAAAGTGAGAATGCTGTTGTAATTTTGCTTTAAATTATCCTCTATGTGTTGTACAAAAGACTACCTTGACTTATATACCTAGTGCAAGTAAGAAATCTGTGGAATAATTGCTATATATTTGATCCAGCAAAGTGTTTAAACTAGATATGAAAGTTTTGGAATCTCAAAAAAATTGGACACTTGTATATATATTTTAAGTATGAGATTTTTTTCCTTTTGTCTTTTTTGTATGGATATAGTTATTTCTAGTGACGTAATTCATTTTTCTTTTCTGTTGGATACTGTTATTTATATCATTGATGCGAATGCATTTAACACTATTTTTTTCTACAGTTATTCTCTACGATTAGCATTTTATTGAACTTTTTCGATAAAGATTCATTGAAACCTAATAAATAATATTTTGAATTCTTGAAATAAAAAAAATGAAAACGCTTCAATGAGAATGTGTTCAAGAAGTCCGGATCTGAAGTCCCACTTTATAAACATAATTATAACTTTTTGTAAGGGATTTAGAGAGAAAAAATTGGTGCCCAGATTAAAAACTTGTTTTACTGGTAGTAAAATATAAAATTTGTATTTTTCACCGTAATAAGTAGTTAAAAATAATATATTTAGCTTTGCTTAGTCAATTTTAATGCAAGTTACTAATTAATTTTTAGATAAATTCGAGCTCCCTCTCCCCACGAAAAAGCGGGTAAGTCGAAGCAAATAAAATAAGTCTTGCACTCTCTAAAAATGGATAAAATTTAAATTAAGAAAAATCTTCTTTGGCTGATTGATAATTTATTTACAGTCACTACGAAGCAGCACAAGGGCAAAAAATTTCTTATGGAAAAGTACCTAATTTTAATTTTGAAATCTGTTGTGATCATTTCTTAATCACATCTTGGGATACTTTTGAGTTATTCCAAGACTCATATTTTAATTTGACTTTCTCTTTATTTTTAGACTTTAAATTTTTAAATGATTGAATCAACTAAATATTGTAAATTGAATATTGTTATTAACTGAAGAAAGGAAAAAACCATAGAGAATATAGGAGTCACAACCCACACCACATCATTTTGCTAAGAACTATAAGAAATGGTTTCCATTGACTATTCATTATCCTTCTATCTTAATATCATCATGACATCTCAGCTTCATTTGGCTAATTATAACACAATTTAAAGCTCTCTGAAAATACCAATTTATAAAATAAATAAAAGAAATTTAGACTTTTTTAAAAATATTCACTCTTTAAAATTAGTTAAGTATTTGCATTATTAATTGGCATTTGGATGACTTTTCTAACTCAGGAAGACTCAGCAATCTAAAAATTAACAACGAAAGCAACAATAAATTATTTATCTTTTTTATTAATATAAAGGTAATTGCATAAGTTGTATTTATTCGAGGCAATACTTCTAAATACTAATGAATTTAAATTTGTACCAAAAAGAAGAAGTAAAAAAGAGAAAAATGGTAGGAAAAAGAAACAAGAGAAAAATGGTAGGAAAAAGAAACAAGAGAAAATTATGGATGTAACTTGAAACTAAATAAATTAAAAGAGCAATGAGAGAAATTTAGTGTACACCAATCATTCGAAGGAACATCAAACAAACCCAAAACTATTTCGTGTCTACAACTTAAAACGCAATTTTTTTATTGTTATAAAATCTTATTTTCAGACACGGTGTTTCATCGTTAGCAACCGGCACAAAAATGCACTTTAGAAGATAATAATTACAAAAATGATAATATTTTTTTAAAGAAAATGATACTTAAGGTGGCTGGAATCCCTCCAATGTCAAGGGGACTCCTATACATTATTGGAAAATTATTACAATCTTTTATCCAAGTAGCAAAAATAGAATAAAATGGATTTCAACTAAAAACTATTCCCCCTCCAAAAAAACGTACCGAAATTTTTCAGAATATTCTGTCACGTAACAAACGAGTACATATATTTGTCTTGATTTGGCAGTATAAGCAAAAAAAATTAAGTTTTGAAATGACTCCCTTTATTTTATCGTTTCTAATATTATTGAAATATAAAAGTGTTTAATATTACAGGCATGAAAGGATTCATAAAAGAACATATTATATTAATTTATTACAAGTAGATCATTTCGAGAATTTAACGACTGTTAAAACAATTACTATTATATCAAATTTATACATCGTGCGTATAAATGTGTTATATATTGTACAAATTCCATTTTTGTTATTTATACAATTTCTTCAAAAATAATAAAAAATTCTTCCTTATTTATTTATATATTAGTGTTTCTTAGATGCACATGGAAAATTTATTTTCCTTATTCGCCCTTTTGATAACAATTTTTAAAAAATCAGCAAGTTTTTGTGTGTGCCAAAACCTAAAATAACTGAGCTCTTGAATTTGAATGAATTATGGACCATTTTTTTAATTCCGTTTTTTTAAAATAAAACTTTTAGATTAGCTATTAAGATTTCTTCAAAAAAATTATTTTTATTTGAAGATAAAAAAACTTTTAGAAATAACATAAACAAGAAAAGGGAACACAATTGAACTTTGAAACAGAACCTGAAAATATATGCTTCATTTCAGTTATTAGAATTATTTTTATCCAATATTATTAGTTAATATTATTGATTTATTTTTAGCTCAATACATTTAATTCATACACATACTCACATTATACTTTAAGTAAACACACACACATATGTATTGTTATTATCACAATCCATTTAAAATTATAATGAGTTGTAGACATATTATTAATGCCATGTAAAAAAAAATATTTTACGTGTAAAAATTTATCAATGTAAAAATATATTGTTTAGTTATTTCTACCATTATTATTCTTTGTATTATGTATATATTTTGCTATAAGGGCTTATTTATTTTATATATTCAAAGAATTGTTTAAAAAGTGTGTCTCTGAATTTCCCTTAATAATTTATAAAGTGCATTCACATGCTTAGCACCCCAAAACATTATTTAATTTCATTGATTAAGCTAGTTTGTAGTTGTTGCATAGCATATACATTAATAGAAGTTAACACTTAAAGTATATTATCTCCCCCTCCATAAAAATGTCTTCAAATTTTTTAAAAAATTTATTCATTTTTTCACCTGTCGTTACTGATTTATTTTTCAAGAATCCCTGAAATACCTCGCAAATAGCCCCACGCATCACTTCGGAGAGCCGATGAGGTGTAGAATTCGAAAGGATACGATTTTTTTTAATGTTTTTCAGTATTTTTGTTAAATAATAGCCTGCATTGTTGTACTCAGATTAAGACCTACTTTTTGTCTACTTTAGGGAGTATCGTCCATGACGTTGGAGACACAGAAGGAAGACTCCGAGTGCGCATACCTGGTGCACGAGGAGTCTTTACCAGCGGGGACGTCCTACAAGTCGCCCCCTCCACCCGATCAAGATGCTACCAGGATCTATAAAGCGGAGGATGAAGAGGAAGGGCCCACTCTGCACTCGATCGCAAAGTTCCACGAGCGTCTTCTGGAGCAGGTAAGAAATTTTTAAAAAATAAATACAATAATATAATTTAAATAAATATAAAAGTTATCAAGAAAATTTCAATTCCGTTTTCAAATAGATATCCGGATGTAAAATATGATAAACGTCACAATAGTAGTTTGTAAGAAAAAAATGGGGGAAGGGGAGGGAATAGCCTTCTTTTAAGAAACAAACAAAAAAACGTATGTACATAAACATTGTTTGGTTTTTTTTAACTTAAGGAACAATGTTCATCGCAGTTTTGCGTTTTTGTACAATAAGTTATGAATTTTACATAAATTTCTTCCTTCATATGGGATGATTCAAATTGTGTTTGCAGTCTTACCTTTTTAGTTATTTTGCATTTATTTGAGCGTTCATTGCAATAAATTATGTTAATTATTTAAGCAAATTTAGGAATATTTAACTTCGATGGCAAATGATGAAAAAATAATTAAAACTCCGCAATTGAACATCCACATGGTGTGTAAAAGATGAAATATCCAGCTCTACAAATTTTAACTTATGGTCAAATTTGATTTTATCTACTCGATTAGACAATATAAATGCTTTAAATATTATTTACTCTGTGTTTTTGTATGACCTTAAGTCATCATTTAAGTGAGAATGGGCAATTGGAATGAAGTAGGGGAGTGAATAAATCAAAGAGAGGATCGTTTTTTTCTTGCTATACAGTAGTCAGAGTGATTCTTAGTTCACGCAAATAGACAAAGATCTATCCATCATGTGCCAAATATAAATAGATTGTGAAATTTACAGCGTACGTACAAAGAATACAGTGAAAAATTCAGAGGTGTCAACAGGAAGTATTTTTAAAAGATATAAAAATATACGTTGCCTAACAAATTAGCGTCTCTTTAATGTACTTCGAAAAAAATTAGTGATAACAGATGATATATTCCATTATTTAGTTTTTTCTTCCTTTTTCTCTAAGTTTCTAACTAACTTTAATATTAAATTTTGTTTAAAGAATTTCGAACATGAGAATGCAGTAAACATCCGAGGGCATGGGATCATTCCCTTAACAAAGCATGCAAAAGTAAGTATTTTGTTAGAAATGATTTAAAAAGATGTATTAAAGAAAGAGTAAAATAATTCAATATGTTCAAAATTAATCTGTTGTTAACCCAAACCAAGATTTTGCAGATCTAATTCAATTTTTACAGGTGTTGTTTTTCTTCAAATTTCTTTTTTCAAACGTATTTAAATTTCTGAAATAAATATTATAGTTTAAAAATAGTTAAAACATAACTCTACTTAAAATTTAAAATTGAAGTTTTATTAAAATTATTTATGGAATAGCCAATGACTGAATGAATGCCTAGTAGTTTAAAAAAAAAATTGTTGAAATTTCAGAGGAATTCAATCAGAGCTTTCCAGTCCTAGTTCAAAATTATTCTTTTTGGAACACGTGATAATTTTAAGTAATCTAGTTTCGAAATAAATGAAAATAATTCATGACTACAAATTTTTGTAGTAAAGAGTAAAAGTGTTTTGTTGCGTTCAGTGTAAGATTATTAGACTGAGAAATTCATCAATTTTAGATGGAAAAAAGGTGAACTAATATGACGAATGCTTGAACAATTATATAGTTCAATGAATTTATTCTTCTAAGATTGAATTTGATTAACAATAAGAGAAATCTGGTATGTAAGGGACTTTTATTAATACATCTTCCGAAATAGTTTTCTAAATAGCACTCGTAATCTACCAGCACGGTATAACAAGTGGGACATATAAAATAGTCACGCGTTACAATACGATAAGGCTCTTTTATAAAATGTTTGAATCTCTCTCATGATAAATTATTATAGGATTGTTTTCGGAATATTTGAAATGCTCCTGAACGACATTTAAGCTAATAAAAACCAAAAGGATGCCTTTTATAAACATAAATTGTGTCTAATTTTATTATAACTTCCAAATCTATTTGAAATTAAATGTATTGCTTAATACGTGCCATGAACTAAGACTAAATATGGATTTTTTAAAAAAAGGAAAGATTTTTTTTTATTTTCATTCTACTTAATTACTAATAAGCTCAAAAATGGATGTCGATAGCATGATTAATGTCCTCTCTAGAGATTAGAGGGAAAACGTTAGATCTTAGTAATTGAACGATTAAATATCTACGAATATTTTTTAAACTTGTCAAAGAGTATGGCCGCAATGCTTGTTGATAATATTTTTACAGTAAATATAAACAGTAGGATTTCCAAAGTTGACAATCTCCATGAATTTTAATCCTATTTTCATAGTTTTGACATGTACTGTTTTGTATTAAGTAAAAGAATAATCCCCTTTATGTTGCCTTTCTCTTCAAGAGATTTATTGACCACTTTTTAATTAGGATATTTAATATTAATTTACCGATAATTTAACTTCCATATCATGACCTTCTAAGTTTATTTGGCTCCAGAAAATGGATGGTGTAGACTGGACTCTTGCACTTGGACCTTCCTTTCTCTTTCTTTCTTTACAAACCCCTTCCTATGCTTCGTTATTATCATGCATTAGATAAGATTTAACATTTCTAATGGTTCCCAAAGGCTGGCGGCGTAAAAGCGTATTCTACATTTGCGCTGGGGCAATATTTAAGCTTAAACTTAACACATTAAGAAAAAAGATTAAATATTAAATCTTGGTAACAAAGTTCTCTCTGATGTGAGGGTTCTGCCATAATAGCTTACTTTCTCAAAAAGTATATCAGTCATTAGAGTATACGACTTTATTAAAATTTTTCGTAAAAATATTAATTATGTAAGTTTATGTGTGTCTGCTAATTTGCTTTCAAAAACAACCTTTAATAAAAACAAATATAACTAATTTTGTATAGACTTTTTTAAAGAAAAGTTTTGATTAAATCTTTTTGCCCTTTATATGTATTATGAGGTTTTCAACGATCTTTGGTTTATCTCAAGTTATTACGTTAGATTAGCTACAGTTATACCAATTCTCCATTAAATATAATCACCAAAAGCCCTTTTCATTAGTGTGGACAAATTTGTCGAAATCCTATAAAAAAATCCAAAAAAAAAATATTTTAAGGAAAAACATGTCAGACAGAGTTTTCCAGGTGTTTAATGGAATATGAGGCAGGGAAGGTGAGATATATTTAACTATGTGAAAATTTGAATGCCCTGTAGAAAATAAAGAATAAATTACAAAAGTTAACCAGCTACAAAATATTAATCAATTAAGGAAAGAATAGTGTTTCATGTGATTCAATCAAGTCAATTAGTTTACAAGACTTATATTAGTTTTTAATGTAGTTTATTCTGTTAATGAACGTAGAGAAATATTTTTCAGCATGAATATGAGTGCTCTATCAACAGTCTAGAAAATTCGTAAAGATAGAACAATATGAACAATAGCGAAAGTATTAAAAATATATTTCTAGAGACAACAAATTGCGAATGGCTAGATTTACAAAACATCTAAAATGCGAAGAATGCTTTTTGAATCGATATAGATAATTTCTGTTTTAAAATTTTTAAATAATCAGCGAAGCTCTTACTGAAAATCTATTGCGAGCGATGAATAGTTAGTAGAGTCCGATTAGTGCACAATTTGTGGTGCCATAGGAAAGCTGGGCAAATCATTTCGCGTAACTTATCGTGATTAGTCACGCGATTGGAAACGAACGTGTAAAAGATTTTTATTTTTGCCAGGAAACCTTGACATTTTGCCAAACTGATCAAGTTGCTCGAAGCCCTCTCTACAAAATGATCTCTTTATGTCTGTTTATTACCATTACTCTATAGTCTTTTTATATGAGGCACAAAATACAAGAGAAGTATTGACCATAATGACATTTAATTTAACTGTTTTGCATTCTACGAAATTTAAAACTGTTTTTCATGATCTTTGCAAATTTTCAAGGACGAAAGAAATTACGCCCTTGTTCTGTGGTTTACAGCCACACCCTGTTAGCATTTGATCCTCCCTGTTGGATTATCATTGTGAGCCCTTTTTCTTTCCTTGGAGCTATTTGAATTTATTTTTAGTTTTAGACTCATTTTTTTCATATTATTTGATTATTTATTTATTTTAACATTAATTATGAAAACACAGCGTAATGGGAAAGAAAAGTTCATAAAATATTAAATTTACCGTGAGATTCTTTTAATCATACAAGAGAATAATGATCCACTTAGAGTAAGAAAAAAAGAGTCCAGTAGAAAGAAAAGTAATAACCAATAGCATTAAGCATTCTTCATGATTATTTTTAAAATGATCACAAATGTATCAAGGTAAAAAAATTATTTGTTAATATGAAATAGATTTAATTTAGTGTGAAAAGAAGCCTCTTAATTAGATTTCACACTAATTTTTATATGGAGAAGTAATTGACAACGATTAAGAAGGAACAACTTGTTCGGATATTTTTGAACATTTTCGTGCAGTACAAATACAACTATTTATACAGCTTAATTATCTATTATTTCTTATTAATTGACCAAAATACATCATCTCAAAATATCATTATACACTCTTTTGCCAGGAAAAAACACGGATGATGAAAGAATAACTGTTTTTACTCCAATTAAACATGTTTAAAGCTCATATACTGGCTGAAGCGAGATTCATCACTGAAAACTCTGTGATACCAGTGGGCCAGCATTGGATGTGATCAGTTACGACACCCCTCTATATGACTGCTGATATTGTGGGACTAAAGACAGATGTCTTAAGGCTGCTTCCAGGTCTTTTTTCCATCTAGAAATCCTGCGAATGCATCAAAATTTAGGAAAATATAGTTAAAAACTAGTTACCGTAAAATCCGGCGAATACACCCATACTTTGAAGCTGCAAATTTTGATTTTAAGGTGCATTCACCGTATAAAGTGCACCCCCTATTTCTTATGAAGAAGCCTGATATGTGTACGGGTGCGATGCTCTTGTTTTGAAGTCACTTATTCGAAATATTATTCAAAGCTTTAGAAAAAAATAGTATACTTTTAGAACTACAACCCTTTAAGTTCATAAGGAATGTCATTCCTTTTAAATAAACAGTATTTCATCTATGTAGAGAATCTTCAATTTCTTTTCTATCATAATTTTTTTTTATTTTCGAAGGTCTAACTTTATACCAGGCGTATAACGCGCACACGTAAATTTTGATCTTATTTTTTGAGTTAAAAGTGTGTGCACGTTATACGCTGGATTTTACTATATTTAATTATAGCAAAATCAGTTATTTATTATAAAAAATTAATCATTTTCAAAAATTCACCCAGTTTTATATTGATGAATGATTTTCTTTTGGGTCAAGTTACGATTCTTGCTTTAAACTAAAGTAACATTGAGTCTCTAACTAATTCTTTGAACCAAAACGCTTTTCATATTTTTTACAAATTCCGAATTTTATAGGTTCAACACTAAAATAATTATTGCAAACATTCCTTTATCACACACACAACTAACATTACATTTTGACAGCATAGTTTTTGAAGGAAATTTTTTACTGACTTCAAACCTGCTACAACTGTCATCAGAGTTTCAAGCTCTGCTTTAACCAAAATTTGTTACTCTTTACAATCAATTAAGGCTTTTAAAGCTGCTGATTTTCTATCTAAAAATTTTCAGCGTAGTCAAAAAAAATTTCCTGCGTCTTTTGGTGTACAACCAAAGCGCCTTTTCATAGCCAACTTCTTGTGATATCATTTCATGAATAATTTTACAATACCTTTCATCTTTTTAGTTTCATTTATATCAGTCATAGAATTTCTTTCAGCGTAAGCAGCTTCAAACATCTTTCTGGTGCTATAATGCCTTCAATTTCTAAACCTAACCCTTTGTCTAAATCTTCAATTATAGCTCCTCCTTTTCAGAAATATCTACTTCTTCATGTGATATACTTTCTATCTCAACACTATCTTCTCCAAAATCTACTTTTTTCTTATAAAGAACATAACGAACGATCACGTATATGTAAATTGCATAGCATAGGTGATACTCACAACTCATTATTTTTTCAAATTTAACCATCTTACTATCAGAGTATACCATCAGTAACGCACGCAACTATGTGCTTTTCAACTGTGATTCCTTTAGTTTAATCAATACTGCCACAATGAAATTTTTTACTGGAAAAGATCGACTAATCTTTAACTTTTTTCCTAAATTAAAGAATTTTCCTTCTTTGAAATGAATATTTATTTTCAAGTATAGTCTGTTTTTAAACATTACACACTCATCATACGTCAAACTGCAAAGTATATATATATATATATATATATATATATATATATATATATATATATATATATATATATATATATAAATATATATATATATATTTAAATTTAATACATTTTTTATTACCCGAAATTGAATCAAACCATATTGTTTGTAGATAAACTTCATAACATCACTAGTAGGGCTCCTTATTTACCATTCTTTTTTCTTCCCGGGATTATAAAAAGTATGAAAATCTTACAATTTTCTGGGAAAGAAAAAGCCTACGCTGTGAGCGTAACTCCGTCATTGTCAAACACAGAGAAATGGTGAAAGTACCACGGGAGGGAGGAAAGAAAGATGTGGCGCATCGGATAGTGGCCAGAGATGGAGTTAGAACCTGTCACACAATTCTCTGATTGATCTTGCTTCACATTTGAGCATTTCGACCTAAATGTAATCATTTGCATGCTTGTTATAAAGGAATTTGCATGCAAAACTGAGATGATCAGATAATTTTTTTTAATAGTTCTTTGTGCCCAGTTCCCTTTTTTTTTTACAAAAGATAGTATTAAGGCTTCACATTACTTTTTAAAAATCCTTTCTTGTTTTTACAGCTCCTTCAGAAGTCCATTACATATGTAACATTACTTTTTTACTACAGGTCAGTTTTTTTTATTTCTGTATTGTAAATAAGATTTTTTTGCATTAAATCACCGTAATGAGCCCAAAAGAAAAATATTAAACAAAGTTTTGTTTAAGAACATAATCTAAACTTCTAAATTCAAACTAATGCATTACGTACTATCTCTGAGAGCCGAAATCTAATTGCTTCAAATCAGCATTTATTCAAAATTTTTGCAAGCAACTAAAAAAAAAATCCGAATACTCAACTGATTTTGATGACGAACACTTGGATAAAAACATTTCGATTTTTTAAAATCTAATTATTTTGAAATTAAAGGTACACTGAATATTTTTAAAAATATCTTAAATGTAGCTTACATTCTACGCAAGAATATATTTCTACTCTTCTTGTGAAGGAATAATAGCAAGTGAGTTTTCAAATATTTTCAATAAAAACTATGTTAATTATTACTAGAGGAAATTCTTTACATCTCAAAAATAATATGTTTTGATAAATTTGAATCTCAAGTAATATTGTTCAATGACTACATAATAGGCTGCCGGAGAGAAATCTTACAATTTTGAGACAGAGTTTCTAAATAAACTAGATTTTCTGATATTTTTAGAATTTTAAGTCATTTTGAATAAATTTTTATTTATCCAATATGATAAATTTTATTCTATGCGAATTTTCAACTCATTTGCCAATATTTATACTCTTTAGGTTACAATAGCTAACCTAAAAAGTTACAAATGCTTAAAAAAAGCCCCCAAAAAATCTGCAATAAAATATTTTGTATACTCAGAAAATTAAAACAAGGATGAAATTTGAAAATTTTTCATCCTTTTATTTACATTTATTTTTAATACATACTTATATAATTCTCCTCCACCCCACCTAAATAATTGGTACAAATTATTTTAAATAGAGAATTAAGGGTATATATGTACTTTTTGTTATAATAAAAGAATATTTTTTGAAATTCTTAAATGCTTTTTTGAGTGTGATCAGAAAATGTATACTATAAACATAAAAATGATTTGCTGAAAAATATTTCAAACAATATTTCATTTTGTGTGTGTCATACATTAATTATAAACTTTATGAGTATCAAAAGTCTGCGATCAGCTTCAGATCAAACACGGAGATGTCATTTCAAGAACATAAGTCGTCATCCTAAGCCAATAACGTATTATCTAATTGAATAGCTAATTGTAATTAAATCATATAAATTAGCCCATTTGGCAATGTGCCGAGTTACTCATGCGATAACGTTATACTGTTTATTTATTTTTCTGCCGTTACCTCAGTCAGTGGCGTAACGTGCACACCCGCAACCCCCGCATCGCGGGGGCAGGATTCTAAAGGGACCCAAAGTCTGACTGACGCAAGTGCCTACCCTTTGTAAAATTCAACATGGGGGCCCCAAACCTGACTTTGCAGGGGGGCCTAAAAGTTCTCCGTTACGCCACTGACCTCAGTTTCAAGAGCTTATATAAATCCATTCTTGTATGCCTTAAGATTATTCCGCGACTATTCCTAGTTAAACTTGGCGTTTTGCAAGGCCTTCTGTGTGTTCAACTACAAATCTTGTGAGGCCGCAATTACGCATCGCATTCAATCAATCCTTCGATTTCAGATTTTGTTTCATAATTGTTTCTTTATTTGAAATTTCTTCCAAATTTCTCGTCTTATGATGATTTTTCACTTATCCATTTTTATTTGCTTAAAAAAATTAAACACATAAATTATTTCATGAAAAATCCATTCTAAATTTTTAGATCATAAGCCAAAACCAAGAATAGACAGAATTAATTGAGTACAAATATTTTTTTTTATTTCAAAGGTAGCTGAATAAATAAACACTGATTGATTTTCCAAAGCGTTATACTAGTGTAAATTTATCCTGTATATCTTATATTTCTCGTAATCAATAAATTTAAAACTATTTTTCGAATTAACATCATATGATTGCATATAATAATACATAAGATGAAAACCATTATTATATTTCTGCATAGTATTTTGAAACAACTCTTATGACTCTTACATACATGGTTAATGATGGTCCCATTACGAATCATTGTCGAATATGTTGCATATTACAAAAGAAAAGTAGCTAAATTTACGAGGGATATTCGGAAACTAAGGTCCGTTTACTTATAACACATAAAACATTACAGATTTTTTCAAAACACTTTATATTTTAAATTCCTTACATGTGTCTCTATTTTTCTACATACTTTCCATGTTTGTTTAAACATTTGTCATAACGTTCTACGAGCTTCTGTCTGCTTACTTCGTAGACGTCTGCCGCCTGTGAGGATAACCAGTCTTGAACTTCTTCTTTCACCTCGTCAGCTGTGTCGAAGCGCTTGCCGCCGAGAAACTCTTTTAGGTAGCGGAATAAGCGAAAATCACTCTGAGCCATGTCTGGACTGTACGGTGGGTGGTCAATCTGTTCCCATCCAAAAGATCTTATCAGATTTTGTGTGTTAATGGCAGAATCCATTCTTGAAAGCTCTCACCCACTTATGCACTTTGCTGCTACACATCGCATTTAGGCCATACACGTCGCTTATCTGTCTATGAATTTCCGCTGCTAAAACGTTCTTTGCTGTCAAAAACCGAATCACTGACCGTATTTCACAGTCGGCGGGCTGATCGATTGTTTTAAACATTTTGAAGTAGCACTGTACTTACCACACTGCAACAATACCAATGCAAATGGCGTCGTTTGACGAGCAAGGTATGCCGGGAGTTGGTACGCATGCGCATTTCAACGTTCGCGCGACATTCGATTAGCTACGACGATTCGGACCTTAGTTTCCGAATATCCCTCGTATTTTCAGTATCCTTATTTTTTATATTCTTATAAGCTACTTTTAAATTTAACTTTATTAATTTTTGTTTGATCATGTAAGGACTGAATAATTCTTGCGTAAACATGCTGTAAGATGCTATATTGCGAGGGTTTCTTCTTAAACTAACCTGAATTTTTTTTAAAGAAAATTTCAAGCTGAAACTGAAAGCCTTGATTGCCAGAAGAAAGGAGATTAAGTATATATAGCGAAATGAAATAATGAAGGGCCGCACTTGTGTTGATAACGGAACACACAGTTAGTCAACAAATGATGATTTTATTAGAACCAAGTGAGATTACTCCGTTAGAAGCACAGTTCTAGTGATCACCAGTACATTCAAGATTTAGAGCATCTGTACTGGAGGATTATCTAAGATCCAGTTAGTCTACTTCTCTGTTGGTTTCTAAGAGATATGTAAGCTTTGATCTTTTAGTTGAATTGTTTTAAAAGTCTTTCCACAAATATTTAAGTTGCTTAATTAATCAGAGAGGTTAAGAAAATGAGATTAGTTTAATCTTGTTTTTGTGAATTCTATGACTATGGCACCTACAGCAGCTTGGCGTTCAGAAATAGACTTGATAGGATTGGAATCTTCGGAGTCTTATGCTTCAGGGTAACAATATCAATGAGGTTGATTCACGACAATGAGACGCCAAGTCGAAATCACGTGACGAGGATACCAACATTTCCCCACGTTTTGAATCAGTATGTAAATTTCGTATCCTTGATATGTTTACTTCTTATGTGTGAAGCTTATTTCTGAAATTTTATTTATTTTTATTATATTTTTTAATTATTCTTGTTTAATAATTAGGTATGAAGTATATTTCTCGTAATTTTTTAGCATAATTTTTGTTTCAGTTTAGTATATTTGTCATTTGGTGTTTGTGTGCGAGAAACCGCAGCTTCTTGCAGTGTTTGTTTATATATTTATTAATAGTTCTAGATTATTTTTTAGCATCCTTATAATAAGCCCTTTGTTTTCACGTAGTTTATTATGTTTATTTACGCACGAGAATGTTTACAGAATAGAATTGAGATCATTGCATTTGGAAAAACTTCTCATATGTGTACAATTACTTATCAGTACATAGTATATCACACTCCACATAAATTCATAAAATAGTGTAATTTATCAGAAACATGTAGATATGAAATGGTTCCATTTTGAAATGTTAATGTTTATACCTTTCATTGTTTGATTCCCTTAGTAGTTACCAGCTACAAATATTTAATGATTTTAGAAATACTATCTCTATAATTTCCCATAGAAGAGTACGGAACATTCAGAAACATGAAATGCAAGTAAATATAATTTTGGAAATAAATTTATAATAAGATTTGTCAATAACATGGATATTTTTGTTTATTTAAAAATATTCATACCTATTTCTAATGTTTAACAAGAGATTTATACATTTTGAGAGCAGAGTGTATAAAATAATAGTTGGTTAATAATGAAAGTTTTTGATTAAAATAATTAGGAATTCTTCTGTGATGGAAATGAAATTGTTTTTAACATCATTTAAAGGTTTGGGATATCTGAGATAATCTAATTACAAACAAACATTTGATATGTTTTATTTTTTGACTTCCTTTGTATAATTATTACCCTTCAAAAGGTTTGAACTTTTTTAGAAATGCCTGTCTCCAACATTCAGAAAGGAATGAATTTGACTTTTTTAAAATAAGTTAAGAAACATGCTTAAAGAAATAGGCTTTTTAATAAAATTATTTTATAGTAGAACAAATTAAATTGTTTTCATGAAAATTTCTCGTATAAGGAAGCAGAAAATTCTTATCGGATAGTTTTATTCAATAATCATGTTCATTTTAATATACATTATTTATTGACACTTAATTTTAACATTACATGAATACACTATAAGTAAATAAAGCAGACTCTATGAATGTAACACTATACTGTAAGGACAAATAGAGAACAAATAGAGGATCTAACAGCCAATATTAAACGTGCATAATATCTTGTTATTATATCTCAATTTTTATCTTATTGATAAGATCTAATAAAACTATCTGGAAACCTTACAAATGGCTTTTTCAATTTATTTACAAGAAAAAGTATTAAATATCATCAACCCAAACAAATAAAATGATACTGTAAAAAAAATTAAAGAAAATCCTCTCCTAAACCCCATATTAAATAACGAAAAAAAGATCAAATTATGCAGAATTTCTGAAATTTTCTCTAACTTTATTTATCTCATTAGGTTTATGACATAAAACTTAAATTTTTAACGGCAATTAATAGTAAACAAACAAGTAATTCAGTTGTCTGTTCTTTAAAATTAATTAAATCTTCAAGAAAAACAACCAGCTATGTGATATAGGAGCTACATAAAAAGGAAAAACAGGAGACTACATTATATTTGTAGGTTGTCAACAAAACTTTTCATAGTATTTTTGAGAAATTGTACATGGTATGGATCCAGATTAAATGAAATATCCTAAGAATTTTAAAATTTCGGATCTTAAATCTATACAATCAACTTTCTGAATTTACATATAACAAATTAGAATACTTAAATCATGCAACTTATCGAAAGAAGGTTTGAATAAAAAAACAAATACATATATAAAATGGCAATGTAGCAATGTTTTTATTAATAAATCTTTACATTGCATGTACTACATCAAAATAAAATTGACAAAGGATTTTCTATTTTTTTGAATTCCACACTAATTGCAAAAGTCCTACAATCTGTTCCTCTAAAATATACGAAGCATTATCTTCTGTTTTAATGGGAATATTTGATTTTTTACATTGAACATACCAACACTTAATGCATACCTATTTCTACCAGTTATTGTATGTATAGTGTTAAATATACTTCAGTTCATCCAAGCTTAAAACCTATTTGGATTAATGTATTGACATGTTACTTCGTTATCACTGATTGTGCATCTAAAGTATCTTTTTATACATAATTATATTTATACTGAAAAAAATTGAAAATGAAACAACATTAAGAAAATAAATTCAGAATTCTTGCTCTAAAGTTTGATGTTTGAAAATATATTAACTTCAAATATAAAATTAATTACTTCAAAGTTTTATCTAAGAAATGCTAAATCAGTACTCATACCATTCCAAAATGTGGAACAAATGTATTAAACTGCCTCCTAATTTCGTCAAGCAAAAAGACATCCGAATTTTAAAAAAATTATATCACTATAATGACTGTGTTCAAACATGAACATGAAGAGTTTCTACTATTGGTTGTATATCGTACCATTTGGCGGTTTTATAATTTGAAGAAATTAGTCTATATTTTAATATACAAGTTCTCCAAATTTGCCCTTTCAACACACGTCACATAAAAATATCAGTGATTTTGGACAATTAACCCATTAAAAATAATTTTGAAATTTTTTTACTGAAATTACCTTTTTTTTCACTGAATTTTGCATTAATGTAGATTATTGCGAACAGCAATCCGTCAAGTTATTCATTTAAGAGTAAATAGAGAATTGAAAAAGGTTAAATTAAAATTTCGAATATTTCTATTGCTGTTAGAAAGTAAATATCCTAAGAATCAAATGTCTATATGTAAAATCATCTTTGTTTTCATGATCTTAATGACTGATAAATATCATAGAACTGATCTAAGTACACTTCTTGGGTCAATATTTGTAAATAACTCAATACAACAAATGTATTCAGGACTTAAATTTATAAGCAGGATAGTATCAATACAGATGAACCTTTTAGACTTTAATACTTATGTAAAAATTAAAATCCAGAGTATTCTTATGCTTAATACATTCCAGCTGCGGTTGCATAGATCTCTTCAATACACTGTATTAAACTTCAATAATATGTGTATAGTCTATATATGAAACTTATCATCAAAATTAATGAATTTTACATTTTGATAACCCTTGTGCAAATACAAAAAATGTTATCCATAGTAAAAAGAATTGTTTGACGAATCTGTACGGAACCTTTCCACTAATCTTCTTAGGCATCTTTTTGGGGAATATAACTCCAAAAAGATGAACGGGATATTTAAATTAGATAAGGTATTTAAGTCCAGCATTGCGAGATAGCAAGAGAGATGATGGAAGGCTATTGAGCCAGCAACTTAAAACGCATTACTAGAAGATTCAAGGAGATTAGATTCGTGAAGACGTCGTGCTGCTAGACGTATCAGAAAGCTGATATAAGCCAACGGTAAATATAATTTACGTACGCTTAAAATAAGCGTCAGTTTAAGCGACTTAGTTAAAGTTAATGAAAGTTAAGAATTCGAGTACGTGTATTTCTCGGAACTCCTATTTCGGTAAACCTTACTTGAGCTTAATTATTAATTAATTGCATTCTTAGTAATTTAATTTAATATAAAGGCAAATCCCTTTAAGTGACGTAACATAATATTATTCTATGTTATCACAGATTTTTTTGAGAAAATTATAATAATAAATAAATATTATTATTATTCAAAATGGCTCTTAGTGGTTCTTTGCCTCAAATTAATCCTGGTGTTCAAGGTGAGACCCAGGGGGGGTACCACAATTGTACATCTGTGTGACAAATTTATACCAGTCAAATTCTAAAAAACAGATGTTGTGTTAAGAAATCCCTATACTACATAATAAATAGATACACCACACAAATATTTTATAATTATTATTTTTTTGGGTAAAAGAATTATGGATTCAAAAATGACTTATTATTTTGACCATGCAGGAGAGAACAGGACTTTTATATTCAATATATACACACAAATTTATCTTCTATAATATACACAATTTAATTAAAAATTTTTAATGCCTTAATTTTTTACCACATTCAGAATGAAATTCTCGATAAATAATATCTTTTACTAAAATGGTGCTGCGAATAAAGGCTTTAAAAATGTTGCATAATTTTTTTACTTATAATTTTACAAAAGGTAAATGGTAATTTGCATTTCTAATGTTTGAAAATGGTGTTTAATTTATCATCAAGTATAAACATTCATGAACCTGTAGTAAATTAAGATATTTTTTCATTTCTATAGTGAATGCTTTTCGAAAAATTTTTGTTTCCCAAAAGAATAAAATTATATAGTATAATACATTATATATAGAGAGAGAAAGAGAGCGACAAAAACTTGTTTTAAAATATGACATGTAGGGTTACATATCAGATTCTTGTGTTTTAATTTTAGATAATTTAATACAGAGAAATCTATTAACTACTCTGAAGATGTGTTAAAATAAGTAAAATTTAAGTTAAATAAATACATTTTATCTTTTTATGTATGTTCTCTATATAATTTCATTTAAAATAAACAAAAAATATTTACATTTCTGTAGATATACTATATCCAAATTCCTTTTAGCAGAAGTTTCTTTTGTGAACACAAAAATAGTAGGAATTGAGCTGGCGACGATTTCTAAATGTTTGGTATTGAAAACAAGCTTATTCAAAGTGGTCAGAGCATAATAAGTGAGGAGATGTGGTTTAAAATTCTTACGCTTCATTATGCTAACTAAACACTCGAATTTTTTTATCGGGATATTAAAAAAAGATTATTTCCTATACAATCACCTGTTATTTTACTGTAATCGAGTTATAATGTAAAAGAGCAAGAGCAAAATAGTACACAAAAGAAGAGTTAGGTTAGAGTTAAGTGGGAAACAAACCCAAACATATTCACGTGCCCTCCTCATCACGTGATCGTGACGTCACATGAACCAACCTCATTGACTCAAGTTGGTTTGATCACTATAACAATTGTTGCCAGGGCGTCTTTTAATTCTCCTTGCTTAAATTAATTTGCCTTTTAAAAAACTCTTATTTGACTCCTATAATACTTTTCACATTTCCTTTCTATCGGTAGATGAGTGTTTAACAACATTAATACTTTAACTTTTGAATGGTTTTTTATTCTAATCTTTATTGTCTTCACACCGCCCTGATTTATGACTATCTTTTTTTAAAAAATATTTGACTCGCATCTAATTTTTCACTGGAAGACTAACTGAAAGTTTTCCTGAATTGTTTCAAAATACTTATTAAGCGTTAGCATACATATAATTTGGCGAAACACATTTTACACTGAAAATGTTTCTCAACTTTCCAGTACATATTTTTGAAAATAATAAAATCAATTGAGAATAAAATTGAAGTATGTTCCAAAACCTACACTTAGTGTTACATCGAAGTTAGGAGAGAGTGAGATGACAATTCATGTTTATTCTCATCATTTGATCATGACTTAAATTAAGAGGTTTATCTCCAACAGCTCTCTACCAGAACCTACGCAATCAAGAAAAAAAGTAATAAATTACGGCACAGGCACAGAATATCCACTTTTATTCATGTAATCTTACTAAAGAATATTAGAAGGAAGACGGGAAGCTTTAGGTTCCATTAAAGCAAGCTTAACCCTACTTTCCTGCCTAGGTCAGTGACAGCTTTAGAAAACATAATAGTTATACGTTTTGTTGAGTTTTCCTCATATATTGGTTTTTTTCCCTTGGTTGTTCTCGATTTCAGAATTCAAGATTCGTTTAATTTATTTCGGATCCTCTCATTATTATTACACACACACATATATATATATATACATATATATATATATAATATATTATATATATATATAATATAATATATTATATATATATATATATATATATATATATATATATATATATATATATATATATATATATATATACACACTGCTGGACAATTGCTAAGGACGGATAACACTATCATCCATAGCAACCACAAAATGAAAGGAAGCAAAATGTGGAAAATTAGAATAAGTGCGGGATATTAGTAAGAAGAAGTATGAGTATGCAATTTTTTTTTTTCCACGTCTGTTCATCACATGATAGCGTTCATAAGAGCTTTAAAGGTTTTGACGCGTGTGGACAGTTGTTGTTTCAAGTCAAAGTTTTACAGGAAAGATTTAATAGACGAACTTAAAATTTTTGGCATGTTTTCCCGACATCACAGAGATGATTTTATGCGTGGCCGAATTATTGAAAAGATCGAAGAAGGGCGAAAAATAACAGATGTTGCCAGGGAGTTCGACATCGCTCACAGCGTTGTTTCACGGCTGTGGAAGTCATTTAAAACTACTGGAATGTAGTAGACGGCACGGGGAGGTCGTGTTAGAAGTACGACGCCTGCAGAAGACAGATATATCGTCCTATATCAGCAAAAAGAAACAGGCGCACCACAGCTCAGCAGGTGGCAAATCAGTTTCTTGCTGCCTCAGGAAAGCAGATCTCCCGAAAAACTGTTGCCAGACGTTTGAGGGGAGGAGGACTACAAGCACGCAGACCTGTTGTGTGTGTCCCATTGACCAGACAGCACCGTACTGCCCGTTTGCAATGGTGTCGTGAGCATCACAATTGGACTGAACAGGACTGGGCATGCATACTATTCTCAGATGAGAGTAGGTTCAGTCTGTCATCGGATTGTAGACGCCAACTGATCTGGCGTGAGAGTGGTACTGCTTATCGTCCAGAAAATATCCAGGAAAAGGACCGATATCCGACATGCAGTATCATGGTGTGCGCCGCATCATGATCAATGGCCGCACGCGTCTACATGTGGTTGCGAATGGGACTATGACGGGCCAACGATACATTGATGAAGTTCTACTTCCTCATGTTCGTATTTTTCGTGGTGCTGTCGGTGATAAATTTGTTTTTATGGACGACAACGCAACATGTCATCGAACACTCGCTGTTCAGTATTGTCTAGACAGCGAGGGTATTCAACGTCTCGTATGGCCAGCGTGTTCTCCAGATCTAAACCCCATTGAAAATGTGTGGGATGCTTTGGGGAGGCAAGTTGCTGGTCGAAACTATCCTCCGACAAACAAGAACACCCTCATCCATGCACTCACAGAGGAATGGGATAAATTGCCTCAACAGCTGCTGGATAATGTTGTGCAAAGTATGGTACGACGTGTGGAATGTTGCATCACACTCCACGGTGGACATATCCCGTACTGATACCTTTCTTTAAGGGGTGTTGGAAACCTCTCTCTCTCTCTATACTGACAATGTTAAATTGGCTGTTTTCGATGTACCTTTTCTCAAAATCTGTTTTATGTACACGCTTGAAATTTTTCATACTATTAAAGTACACCTCTCTTATTATACTAAAATGAGCTTTTAGCTAATTTTGAATTTTTTAAGAAATTATGAAATATTTTATCAAACATTGCGAAATTTGACCCATTTTTTACTTAAAAAATTTGTAAAAATTAAATTTTTGAGTGTTTTAAAAAAAGCTCATTTTACTATATATTAGACATCATTATAAATAATTCATAAAAAATTTACATACCTGTGAACAGTAGTTTGTCAGAAAAGGTACATCGCACATTAAAATTTACATTTTGAGATAAATTGATTTTAATGTATACAGTGAGAGACTTCTAATCGGCTGGGAAATAAAAAAATAAAAGGTTCAATTTAAAATAAAAGATACATGTTTTGGTTTATATCAATCGTTACACTTTTAAGCAAAAACAAAGTAATTTGTTTACAATTTTCGTCATTAAAATGGGCATGGCCCAAATTCAACGAATATTTAAAAATACATTTTAAAGGCTTCTAAATTCCCCAGAGGGGTTCAAGTAAGGTATTTTTAGAAAGGTTAAAATCTATACAACTTGAAAATGTAAAAATCTCAAATTGTCAAAAAAATAAGATTTTAGCTTTCCAACACCCCTTAAGGTGCCTGCTCACTTTTAGATGCATTGTTCCATTTCTCCGTACGCAGATCAAATGAACATTTTTTTTCTTTCAGATGTTTCACAGCTTTTGTACTTTCCAGAACAATAAATATTCTTTATTCTAATGTCTGAACAGTGTGGCAACTATATTTTATCCTACTAGGCCTCATGTCTCGCTTAATGTTATGCTACATAGCAGTTTGTGATCCGTCCTTAGCAATTGTCCAGCAGTGTATATATGGGTCTGTTACCTTTCTCGATCTGTACCTGTTGTGATAGGACGCATAATGGCCACTCTATCTTCTGTTTAAAATACGTTAAAACGTTTGCTTTTCTACTCGGCTTTTCACTTGTCACGGCTATCTACGAAATGCATTTCATTACATAAGTCGGTCCTACCATGAAGAATGAAAAAAATGTTTCTTCAAAACTTAATTTTTTAAAAAAATTATGGCTGAGAGTAGCGAAAAATCTTGACTCAAGGAAAATGACTAAGACTGTTAAGTGATACACTTTCGCCAAAGCGAGTCACCCATCGCTGTCTTTCGATTCTCGTCTCTTTTTCGAATTCCAACTCCTCCAGTATTCTCAATCGTATTACTTCTTCGTAGGAATGTGTTGTCTTCAATACCTATTTAATGTTTTTAAAGCAATATAATTATTTTTTCATCATCCGAAATTATGCGCGTGTCAACGAAACAGCTTCTTTTTGTGCGGTACTGTCACTAATGAGTGTGAATCATTAGCAACGCTCAAGTCACCAATCTCTTATGTTTTAATTTTAAATGACTTTTTTTTCGTGCTACATATTTTAGATTAAAGTGCTTCTGATTGATCACCAATTGATTTCGAAATTTATATTATCAAAGTTCATATGATTTATTATAAGGATTATTTCTTTGAAATTTTATTTTAATGTGTAATGTTAGAATCTTGATAATTACATAGTGATTTCAAATACTCTGTTGGCTTAAAATTCAAACAGAAATATGCACATATAATGACACACACACACTCGTACACCACAAATACTTGTATAAAGTATGCCCACTTAAGTCCCTTGCCACCCTCTTAACTTTGGAAAGGATATTCATAAAAGTGGTGTCTAGGTATAATAAAGTAGCCATGCGCTACTGAACAAAACCACCTATGGCACCAGCTGGCGGAAAAGAGCGGGATCTGGATAACAGAATGAAATAGGGGAAAAGTCTGAACTGCGCCGCAAAGTTGTAGAACATCATCGATTTAGTACGAAAAGACACCTTGTGGACAATAATGCAAAGAACAGAACGATTAAGCCACGCATTTGTTTTTTGGGAATTATCTACACTGTGAAGTGAGAAAAATGATCTGAGACAGAAAAAACAACTAGTTATAACAATACATCTTTATTCAAGATGTTTAAACTTCTCACCAGCAGTTACAATGCACACTTGGATCCTCGCTTTAATTTCAGGTTGCGCACGTTCGAGCATAGAGAGTGCCACGTTAGCTCAAGCGTTCGTAATGCCTCCTCTAAAATCTTGCAATGTTTGTCGAGGGCTCGCATACACCTGCTGCTTCAGATATCCCCACAGGAAAAAGTCCAGTAGAATCATATCAGGTGAACATGGAGAGCAATCTTCGACACCACCATACTCATTTATTTGATTCCCGAATTCTTTGCCTAGATGGGTTGTGAGCAGCTCACAATCATGTTGGCCAAATAATTGGGTATGGTGGGTATTGACACATACTCATATGTGTGGTATATAGGGTTTGTTATAATTAATTTTTCTATACTTAGAGGGCTGTGCAGGGCATTCTACAGGCAAGAATGGCTTGAAATTTGAAAAGCAGTCGCTTCTGCACTCGAGATTTATGAAATAAAAAATTAATATAAAAAACGCCTATTGGGGATACTGTTGAGCTATAAAAAAGTTCTGTAGATGCTCTATAAGAGTGTTGTGGCACTCCATAACTTTTTTCAATTTCAAAACAGTGTGTTCTACAACATAATACACAATAAGCGTACGTTAATTACAAGAATATATAGAACAGTACAGTCTTCCAGATGCGATAAAGTTATAAGTTGCTCTCGGTAGTTTGGTCCTTTAAATATCTCCATTGCCAGAAGTCGCAAGCAGCGGTATCAGGCGAGCTTAGAAGCCAAGCTGTTAGAAAAAAATGACTAACTGCACGATTTTAATGAAAATTTGCTGAAACAAGTGTTGTACATCGATGAATAAGAGGAGGTTCATCGTCTTGCATAGAAATTGCTTCCTGTAAACAAATATATTACTGCAAATTGAAGGTGAAAAAGAATCTCAACATATTCTAATATCATTTTTGAGTGATGGAGCAGGTCTTAAATACTGTAGGAATCGTCTGTTCAAAAAATAAGGACCAATGATGAAAGTTTCAGTGAAACCACTACGTACCGTCATTTTTGCAGATTGCAGTGGCATATTTAGTGAGCAGAACGTGGATTTCCTCTTTCCAAGATGCAGCAGTTGCCAGTATTCATTTAAATGAAAGCGGGCTTCTGTCCACAGAAAGTTTCACGGACAAGTGATTTCGGCTTCTATTCATGCAATGAACTGTAGCCCAAATGTTTCGAACAGTAGTATCTGCATCGGTTAACTCAAAAAAATTTCATTTTATAAGGGTAATAACCCAGGATTTGTCTTATATCATTCCAAACAATTGAATAGGGCGTATCAATAGCGTGGGAAACAGTTCGTTTGATTAAGAACTCCAAGTGAAGATTAGCTAGATGCTTCCACGATAACCCAAGTCACATCTACACGTGAAGGGTCTACAGTGTGTCGTCCGTAATATACCCAGTTACCCGATTATTTTCAGACTTTTTCACCGTGTCACGCTCTTAACTTAACAAGGGGTTATCTTCATTTTGACAAAAAAAAATTTGTTAACAGAACTTTATCTCTTAACGTCAGCATGATCAACAGAAAACTAATTACTCATCTATATCTATGTATTGCTTGCCTTGGACTTTTAACTGATTTGTCATTTTCGTACATTTTGAAGATGTTTCGTTTATGTAAATCATGTTTAATCAGTGTTAAAGCACTGCCTATCAGTGAAGCTATATTATAATTTTTTTATTTCTTAAATCAAGAGCACTTAACATTTTCCCTCACTCTATGAAGTGCTTTAAAGCTACTTAATTGTAAGCACTGGGGTTTTTCTGTGGCATTGCGCATTTTCTGCGAACATCTTGATCACAGTCCCGCACCATAATCTCTTGGCTACCCTGGCACTCAATTCATAATTTGCAGTATCTGCTATCCAAATTCCTTGTCATAGGAACCAAATCGCATCATAAAACTCTACTTACAGGTGATCTTTGTTTTTCTAATTTTTTATTTGACAAATCTGGAGTGCACAGGATCTCAAGTATATATAGTTTCAGTGGCCCACATTTCATACCATTTTGCCCCATAAGAACACTCCACACAGTACGGAAAATTTAATTATAACTATGTATATATATCATCTGCATTATGAACTTGATCTTTAAACTATCCTATTTTATTTATGACTTTATAAGTAAAACAGAAGTGTGTGAGTTAATGTTTTATAGTGAAGAAATATTTATTACATATATAGGTGTTTACTTTTCGCGGAGAAAAATTCTGGAAATATTTCGGGTGACTTTTATTATGGTTGCAGTTAATTTTTTTACTGGGGGGGGGGATGTCATTAGAAAGTTAAGGGCATTCGGAAACCTCTATACCGACAATGTTAAATTGGCTGTTTTCGAGGTACATTTTCTCAAAATCTGTTATATGTACATGCTTGAAATTTTTCATATAATTAAAATACACATTTTCATTATACTCAAATGAGCTTTTAGCTAATTTTGAATTTTTTTCATAATTTATAAAATATTTTATCAAACATAGTTTACGTTAACCCGTTTTTCACATAAAAATTTGTAAAAAATAAATTTTGGTGTTTTTACAAAAAGCTCATTTCAGTATATATTAGCCATCATTATAAATATATCATAAAAAATTTACATACCTGTGAACAGTAGTTTCTAAGAAAAGGAACATCGAACATCAAAAAATTGACATTTTGAAAAAATTGATTTTAACGTATAATTACTTTTTAATTAAAACATTCCACCTCCATATTCTAAATCATCAGCATTTTTAGTAGCTCATCATCTTCTTTCTTCCTTTTAAGTCTTTTTTTTTTGCTTCCTAACTTCCTTTGTTTTTTGTAAACAATAGTATTTTGCTCGTAACAGCCTCTGTTTGTCGAGGCACTCCATCGCCTGTACCGTGTAATCACCAGGCTCAATACACATTTTTCTCAAAATTTCTAGTTTTGATACATTCCCCATATTAAATGAGGAAACTACATCATATGTACCCAGTGACAAAACTTCTAATTGTACAAATGTTTTCTTCGGTACACGAGACCATATTACATTATTTACACTTTCGTTAGGATTTTGCGTACCTCCATGTAAACACTTTTTAGCAATTCTGATTAGCTAAATCCCTAAAAACAGGTCGCATGGCCTCCACAACATCCACAGGTAAACTATTTTTGTGATGATAAGTCTCCCCAAGCAATTCTGCTTTTTTAAATTTGCACCACGTATCTGTATCAGAGGGACAAAATCCATGCTGAGGTTTTTCATCGGTTGATAGCTTGTGTAAAAATATTGCCCATATGGCTTGTTGCATGTCCTTCACGCTAGACAAATTTCTGCGGATAGCTAGACCATAATATGCTTGCAGACGGTCGATTTCTGCCTCTGTCAATCTATTTCTTCCGCATAAAGGCTTTCCGTCAGAAAGTTTTTGACCTCTCATCTTAGTTTTCAAGCGTCGAAGACGTGTCCCCATTCTTTTCATAACATGACCTATGCATTCTAATTTCTCGACAGAGCAATGGTCACCATATACTTTGTTCTCGACAATAGAAGTAAACGCCTTGGAGTCCCCATCTCCTAAATATTTTGTGTACCGAACATTGTAGAGAGACTGGGAACGCTGAAAAATGGATAGAGCTCCAGCTACTTCCATCTTACCGCTGTAGCCTTCAAAATTTCTCTTACAATTTTGAAGATGCTTGGTTTTGTTCGACAAATACAATGTTTTGAAAAAACTTCGACATCTATAACTTTGCCGGTATCAACACTTGTGACTGTCACCAAGCCATTCTTCGAAGAAAAACCACGCTTCTGCCAGCTACCATCAACAGCAACAGCAAGGTCCCTTTTTCCATCATTTTCATCAACGGCTTCACGAACAGCTTCTGCCATACTGTGTTCACAGGTTTCTCTTGTTGCCTGCAGTAAAATGTGGTTGTACTTTGAGAATTTTGTGGGTGGCGGGGAAGATTCATGATACCGCAAAAACATCCTAGCAGACTCAGCACCTTTACCTATGCATCGCATAGCATACACCAGCCGGGTATTCAGCTCGTAATTCTCAGAACTATCGCATTTCTTGGAGTTAAAAAAACTATAGTTATATTTACAAGAAGGACATTTTAAGTGAAACTTCACAGCTTCACCACAGTTACTTTCACTGAGGTGCAACCTGAGTCCTGTTTTTTCACACTTTATACATTTTACAGCTTCAAAAAACACACAAGCTAAAAAGGTTAATGTCCACAATAACATTTCTGAAACCAGAAAAAGCCTCATCCGAATATGAAATATCCATGTTTACAATTTTTCTCTCACTGGCAGATGGTTCAGTTTCATTAGTACAAAGCTTTGCACCATCAGCACAATTCTTTTCATCAGCAGAGTTCTTTGGAACAGTAGAATTGCTTTCACCACAACCATCATTACTTTTATTACATCTTCCTTTATTAAAAACTCCTCTTCGTTTCTTAAATACTTTAGTTGATGCTCTAGGCATGGTAAAGTCGATATATTATAGCAATTTTTTGAAAGTTTAAGCTTAATAATGTTAAAGAATACTTGCGAGTTCAAAAATTACAACGCAGTTTTGAAAGTGTAAACAAACACTGATTTGACCGTTAAAAATACAGTGAAGTTTCAAATGGGTTAGGAAATAAAATAATAAAAGGCTCAATTTATACAATAAAAGATAAATGTTTTGATTTATACCAGACGCTCAACTTTTAAGCCAAAACAAAAACTTTGTTTACTTTTACGCTTGTCAAATGGGCGTGGCCCAGTTTCAACGATTATTTAAAAATAGGTTTTTAGGGCTTCTACTTACCCTAGAGGTTAAAGTAAGGTATTTTTAGAAAGGTTAAAATCTGTACTATGTGGAAATGTAAAAATCTCAAATTGTCAAAAAAATCAAATTTTACCTTTCCGACTGCCCTTAAGTAAGCTCTTTTTTTTATTGTACAAATTTTTAAAAATTCACTTCATTTCTTTTCTTATTAAATAAATTACTGCGCTTAAATTGCCTATTAAATGTAGTAGGTCCTGTTATATTATATAAGTGATAGTATTTTTACCCTTTAAAAACAGAAAATAAAAGAGTGTAATGAAAATAAATTATTCTTTATTGATCTTAATGATATTAAAGCAAATTTCAATGGAATTCAAAGTGGTACAAATCTCATGTTCATTTTTATTAGCTCCGCTAATCAATCATCTAATTACACTGATTACTAGATACACAAGTTCTTTTCCTTTAAAGTTCAATTTAATCAAAATTTAGGAATTCTTTGTTCAATTGCAATAGATACTGAAAATATTTATTTCGTAAATTTTATAATTCATGCTGTATATTTTTCGAAACTTTCTATTAACATAATTTACCAATTGGTCAGATATATCACTGAAATATTTCTATTCAATATTTAATACTGAAGAAGTTTTTCAAAAAGTTAAAATTAATAAAACTTTTCCGATGTGATAAGATACTACATTAATCAACAAGTAATTGTAAGACATGTAAGCAAGTAAATTAAAGGTTTCATTTTTTTTCAAGGTTTCAGAAATAAAATTCAGAACCACATATATTTTTGTGGCTCTCAATAGCTATTTGAAATCTCTTCATAAACACATGACATTGAAACACTTTCCTGTTTGTCTTTGTATTTAAAATTTTGTTTTAACAGAAGAACCATTTTTACCGGTGTTTGCTATTAATTTCGCAGGCTGGTTTTGGAGCTTTTCATCTGTTGGTGCTTTTGATGGCCGGTCTTGGGTTGACAGCGGATGCCGTAGAACTCTTTGCTGTAGGCTACATTCTCCCCAGTGCCGAACACGAACTATGCATGGAAGAATACCAAAAAGGATGGCTCGGTAAGATTTTTTCCCTTCAAACATACGCTTATAAAATAGGTAACAAAAACAAATAGAATAGAAAACTAATAAATGAATAGTTCTTAAATTTTGAGAAACTTTTTATGGCTTGATATCGTTTTTATTAGCATTATTTTCATGATTTTATTTTTTTCTATCGATCTGTTTCTTCCGAAAGTCTACGTTCATTTTCTTAAGTTAATGCAATTAGAAGCTGGAAGAAAAAACTCTATATTTCCTAATTTTTATTTTTAAACTTTTTCCTTCAGAAGTCGGAAAAAAACGGCGTATCACATGAAGCACATAATAATTGACTTGAGGCTTCAATTAAGAAAATATTGAAATTTTATTTATTAATTGTTCATAAGTCGAGCTTAGATACGCGAGTTGGAGTTTAAATCAGTTTCAACATTCTCCTTAGTGTGTGATCGCGTTTGTAATTAATATATTCAGTTCACTCTTCGAGTGAAGACTTTTTTTTGTTGTTGTTTTTCTCAAATTGAAAGTTTTAAATTCGTGTGATGATTAAAAGAACTATTGTGTGAGTTCTTAGCTTTTATTTTTTGAGACTATTGAAGCTTGAACGTATTGTGGAATTAAACAAGTGATTACGCGAGGTTATTATAAATTAGCTTTTCACTTTGTATTTACTCATACCTAGAATTAAATTACGTTTCGGAATCCAGAGGGTACTTATACTTAAATTCTATATTTTAAATAACCATTAATTTTAAAATTGTCACTTTTGGTAAAAAAAAATCGCATTTTATTTTTACTTTACCATTTTAAACTTCGAATAATTATCTTTCTAAAAATTATCTTTGTTTTGTTTGTATGATGATAAAAAAAATTCCAGGTGTTTAACAAAAGACAACATTTGCCAGAATAAACCTTTTTATGTAGTTTAAATGCGTGCATCTCGAAGCCGTATTTTTGTAAAATTGATGATATCTCAAATGTGTGATATTTTCAAAGAAGCAATAGATATACCTGAATAATTTTTTCACAGACAGTTTTAATGGTATAGAACAAGAGACTAAAATTTTTAAAAAGTTAGTGAAATTATTGTTGGACTTTTCTCTAAAAGTATCGAAACATTGTCGAAAATTTCTAGTTTGTAGCTTCAATTGATTATAACTCTTGGTTCAATCAAAATAATTTAATGTTTTTAATTCATTCACTAAAAATATAGTTATAAAATATTTTGAAGAAATTTTTAAATTTCCCTATATAAAATTTTCTTACAAATAGAATACGTTAAAACATTTCAAAATTTGGTTTAAATTTTGGAAAATAGTTATATATATATATTATTTCTATTGTGTATAAGAGAAAGTTATGTCATTTTTGAGTTCGTGGACTTTTATGCATTATCGATCCTTAGCAAGAATTCGAATCCGACTGAAACCAGTTTAAACAGTTAGATCAGTATGCTATCGATGATTTAGCATTTTAGTAGTTTTTACCTTTGTAAAATTGTCAACATGCGTGAAGAAAAAGTGCACTTATAAGACATTGTATGTTGTTTGAGTTTCAAAAAGGAAATAACGTGAGGGAGTCAAAAAGAAACTTGTGTGACGTGTTTGGATAGGAAACAGTAAGAGCTTGGACATGCTACAGATGGCTTCTGAAATTTTGCTTTGGTGGTTTTTCTTTTAAAGATGAACCCAGATCAGGAAGGCCATCAGATGTCAGTAACGAAATGTAACGCAGTATGATCAGGAAAAATCCCACGTTAACTTCCACGGAAGTGAGCTTCAAGCATGAAATTTATCAGACTACTGCTTTGGATTACATTAAAAGGCTTGGTTTCGTGTCCAAACTCTCTGTTTAAGTGCCATACGAACTAAGCGAATAAAATTTAATGAACAGAATTTCGATGTATTCTTCAAATCTTGCTCGTCACAAAAGGGAGTCATTTCTGGACCACTTGATGACTGAAGATGAAAAGTGGATTGTGTACAAACATGTGGTTAGAAAAAAAAGCACATGTTTAACAGGGGCGATACCACATCCCCATCCAAAGCTGGCGTGCATCAGAAGAAGGTTATGTTGTGTTGTTGGTGAGACAGCAAGGGTATAGTGCAATAGAATATGCTGAAAGAAAATGAAACGGCAGTGACTGTTCGTAACTTGGATGTTTTGAATAAAGAAATTCAACATAAACGTCCATTTTTGACCAACGGAAAAAAGGTGTGATTCTTCATAGCGACGAAGCTAGACTACACGTAGCAAGAAACACTGCATAGAAAATTGTAGAGTTGGGTTGGGAAACTGTACCTCAGCCAGGATATACTCCTCATATTTCACCATTTCACTATCGTCTGCTCAGTTTGCTGCAAAACTTTCTTGATGGAACTAAATATATACACTGCTGGCCACCGTAAATGCAACACCAAGAAAGACAAGAGATAGCACAACAAAATTTATTTTGTAGATAACATGTTGACCAAGTATCAAATGATTAAACTTATAAACTTCTGTGAAGTGTGGTTCCTGCCACAATCAGTAGCCAGAGTAGCCGCCATTGTTGGAGATTCACCGCTGCCACACGCCTCGGCATTGATTCAAAGAGACTTTGGATGCGTTCTTGAGGTACAGCAGACCAAGAAGCTTCCACACGTTGCCAAAATTGATCTGGTGTGACAGCTGGGGGTGTAATCTGATTCAATCGTTGAGCAACTATGGACCATGCATGCTTCCTTCAGGGTGTTGCATTTACGGTGGCCAGCAGTGTAAATTATGAGGGTATCCAAATGGCAATGGAAGAATACTTTGTTTCCAAAACAGAAGACTTCTTTTCCAGTGGGTTAGATAAGCTTCCAAAATGCTGACAAGCAATTGTAACGAACAAGTGAAATAATACTTCAAATTAAAATTTTAGTAAAAAGTGATTTTTTTTCTTCAGGAAAAATGACATAATTTTTTCTTACACCTAATAGAAGAAATTTTTATTATTGTGCATAAAAAGGACTCTAAAAGTGCAAAAACATTAGAATTTCTTATTGGATACCTAATTAGATACCTTAAGATAATTACCAGATGTCACCAGATTCTAGTTATTTAACTACAGGCATGCAGATCTTTTACACACAGTACATGATGAAGGTTAACATTCTTACGGGGAAAAGTTTGTTACGTGAAAAAATTAAAAACATTAGGAACATTCCAACTAACGAAAGATTTTTTTTAAAAAAGACGTTCCTCGATATATTCTCAATTTCTTTTTTTTTAAATAAATGTTATATCAACTGATAAAAAAATATCAGTTTTTACCAAAGGGTTTATTCCTATAGAGAACTAGTTACTTTTTTATTCACCCCAAATTGACATTACAAAATTGGCCACTCGCATGAATCTACGATAGAACTGGAAGGAAAGAGTAAAAATCGATTACTACAGTTAATGAAAAACAATTCCTTTGTTTAAGTTCATCTTTTCTTATGGATTCTTTATTTTTGTTTAAATTATCCATTTTTAAATTCGCTAGAATAGATTTCATTCTATTTTCTTATGACTTTTTTCATTTATTTATTCCTATTATTTTATCATCCATTTCTATAACATTACTTTACGTTACATTCCGAAAACTAAATTAAAAACTTGATTTAAAATTAATGTAAGACTATTTTTCAAAACTGTCATGAGTAGGACTGGACAATTGAAACAAACGCATGGTTTGAGTTATTTTCCACACAGTTTTATATATAAGCCAAAACATTTCGTAAAGAGTTTAAATAAAGGGATAACAAGTGTTATTATTCAGACTTGTTTTAATTAATTACCATTTATATGAAAATTTAGGAAACTGCAAGTTAAATTCTAGTCCGATTAAAGAGAACGTGTGCGTCAAAGTATTTTAACAAAACCTTCACCTTCTTCAAACTCCAACCTCGGGGGCATCAGTTGACATTTCAATCGAGTTCAGTAGGATTAGGAGAATTTCACACTCCTCTTTATTTAATTAGAACGGCTTATTAAATTAGTTCCTTTTAAAATGCCATTTGATAAATTATTGTTTAAGAATTACTGAATTATATTTTGTTTTCTATTAGTGCTGAATATATTTTGAATTGACTTGTTAGAGAAACCATTTTTCCTTTTAAAAACAAAATTATTTAACATATTTTATCAATAATTAAACTTTTCATTAATCGAATCATCCTCTGTATTTCATATCATTTGAAATAATTTACTAGCAGTATTTATGTAATTTAATATAATTTTAATGTTACTTTATATAAATTGATGTAATTATTTATGTATGTATAAAATTTGAACAATGAAACATTTCGTGAAACAATATATATACATATATGTATGTATACATGAAATAATCGTGATCATTGTTAATGATTAACTGAAAGGGCGTGGCGAGTGGAAAAGATTTCTTCGTTAGATCATTATTTACTTGTTGGTGTTGCATAGACTAGGCAATTCTTTATGGCAAGAAATTTTGTTTATTGAACATGTAGAGACTCACAAACATGAACATCTTAAATACAACACAACACAGGAAACACACCGTACAAAAATACACAATGCGCGTTACATGGTGACTTAGACAAAAAACAAAGAGAGCATTTCCAGATAGTCTCGGTTACGGTTATTCCCGTCAGGCGGACAGCTAATAATTAAGTAGTTACTCACGAGTTTTGAAGATAAGGACTATTACAAATTAAAAACACGTTAAAGATGAAATTAATGGGAATTATTACATATATATTTATTGATAATAAAATATGAATTGGCTAGATTTCAATCTCATTTCTAACACTTAGAACTATTACTATACCTGTTTCGCTAAAGCCCAAACAATTCATAACTTATATAAACAGTCAAAGTATTTATAAAAACAAGTCGGATGCTAACATGTGTGTGAGTTAAGATACTTAAATTTTGATAAGAATTATGATCTCATAATCATTTAGGCTCAATTTTATCCTAGCTATTATTTGAGTTATTCAAAATTAGTTGCTTCCGGTTATGATAAATAAATGTATTTCGAGATTTGTCTTCGTAAGATTGCATTCTCTGTTTTGGTCTTCATTCTATTTTAGTTTAAACGGAAACTTTTATCTAAATTTCTTTTTAAAAATTAGGGATATATTTTCTAATTCCATCTTTATTCAAGACTAAGATTTAGGATTGCAAAGCCACATTACACGGCAAAGAAATAGCTTAAATGACAGAAAGTTACTACCTTGAACAAACTTTAAACTTGAAAAATATATCATCTGCTTAATGCTTTTTTATATATAGCCCTTTCTAAGATATCTCTTATTTAATTATTATGCTATCTTTTTTTGAATGTTGAGGTATTTAAATTAGTGTAAATATCACAGATTTTCAAATAATTGCTACGCTAGCACTTTTGGAATGACTACTTTAAATTCATTTGAACGTTAATTGAAGTAGGGGTCTTCTATCTGTGACCCGCGGGCCACGAATGGCCCACTGAAGGCATTTTTGTGGCCCTTCATTTGAATCTGAGGCAATTTCAGAAAAAATTGCCTTGTCTGCTTTTTGTTGTAAAAAACGCCACTTTTTTGTTAATATTGATATTTAAATTAATATGCTCGATATCCATTTAAGATAAAAGTTTTCTTAAGGTATCCGACTACGTTCGGAACCGTGATTTTAAAAAGGCGTATAAATGGATAATTTTCATGATATTTAGTGGCATTTATATTAGAATGCATGTATAAAATTGTTTTAAGGACATTGTGACAAAAAAAATTATTTAAATACAATATTTTGGCAAAAAATGACCTTAGAATAACCTTTTTTCAAAATGTTCTCCTTCTATAAAAAATGCTTCTAAAATAATAATATTTTGCTTATAAATAGTAAAGACTTCTCCAGAGAATCTAAACTAGGATTTTTGAAAAATTCACATTATTTTTAAAGTTACAATCCATTGAAATAATTATCGGCGTTTTTTTATTAAAATTTCTCCCCTCTGTTGTCGCAAAACATGGATAAACCCGCTTCTAAGTTACATATTTCAAAAATTCTGGTTGAGCCTCTGTATAGAGGCCTGAGCTATATACAGGCAAAATATTATTATAATAGAAGCATTTTTCACAAAAGGAGAACATTTTGAAAATGGGTCATTCTATGTTCATTTTTTGTCAAAATATTGCACTTAAATAATTTTTTATTGTAATAATATTGTTAAAACAATTTTATATACATTTTCTAATCTAAGTGATACTAAATATCGTAAATATTATCCATTTATACGCTTTTGCAAAATCACGGTTCCGAACGTAGTCGGATACCTTAAAGTAACAATTTTTTCAAAAGTTTCTTTGTATCTTATATAATTTTAAGTATAAAAAATCTGACTATGCATAAAATTTCAGAGATTTTCAGAAGAAAAGATGGAATTTTATCTTTAACACGCAAAGTGTTTTTAATTCGACTTCCGTTAAAGTTTTTGAAACCGATTTATTTATACAAACAAATCTGTAACACCGTCTCTTCTTTTAAAATCAGTTGTAGTCTTGTAAAATAAACATTCCTTTTTTTATTTTAATTTCCTGACTACATTAATTTTTGATAGTCGTATGCCCTGTGGATTATTGTGGAGCGTTGACCCTAAATTAAAGGAATAATTCCACTTTTTCTCACAAAGTTCAGCATTTTTTTTCTGATAAAAACAGTTTATCGGTGATTGTAAACTAGGAAGATTATTTTGTGTAAATTACTTTAAAATATTTCAAAATGATATGGAATAATAAAAAAAATTCCCAAACTTTTAAAAGAAGATGTAATGTTAATGATAAATAGATTATTAATTTTTTTAAATAAAAAAGGGTAATAAGGAAGTAGATTTATTCCCACAGTAATCTTGTAGAATATCATAATTAATTGTGCTGTTTTACAATCGCTATAAATAGCAGTTAAATTTAAAAATTTTAATGTTTATTTTTAAAATTCAATTTAATAGAATTTGTTGTACTTTGTTATCTACTATATAGTATGAGGGGACTCTAAATTTTGTCAAAATATAAAAAAGAAGCTGAACCAAAGCCCTCACGGTAGATATATTAAAGGAAAAGTTCATTTAGTTTTCTGGAAATTTTTAAAGAACGTATACTTTTTGTGTTATTTTAGGGTAGTTTTTTTTTTGAAGAACTCTGATCTTAGAACTGCGAGCAAAGTAAAATACGATAATCTATTAAATATTTGAACAAATTTACAACTGGATAAATTCTTATCTATTCTGCAAATTGACAAATATATTCTTACTTTAAATTCCCACAAATTAAGATAAAAATTTTAACAGATATCCTAAGGCCTTATAATTTATTATTTTTGCACGCTTTTGTGTAAGTATAAATTTACTTGCAAAATTTTTTCACTCATAACTGAATTTTAAAAGGCATTTTTTCTCTCAAAAATCGACAACTAATCAGGAATTTTTTTTTTAATCAGAGCATAAATTTTTCACTCCTTATATTTTCGAGCTTTTTCGCTGCCTTCGGATTGGCTAATCTTTGCACACACACCGTCCTGCTCATTACTTAAAAGTCTTTCTCTGTTTTTTAATTAACATTTTATCTTTCATTTTAAAATAAACATTGCTGCCATCTAAAATGTCATAATTGCAGATTGGAGCCTGACAGCGCTGAGTACTCTGGCAATGTATCCCAATGATATGTTTTTTTCCCTCTTCAATATAATTATATATACAATCTATCGTCATACAGTAAATCATGCACTTCGTCTTTTTAATACAGCAAAATTTTTTATCATAAATGTTTAGAGAATGAAAGAAAAAAGATGTGACGTTTAAGTAAAAAATACCAGAGTAATAATTAATATTTCGTGACCGATTAATTTTCGCTACATGATCTTGGACTACAAAATTTTTAGATAGCTTTTTTTTTCTAAAGGTTTCTTAGTATTTTGGAGCTGTTTAAGTAACTTCTAGTGTAATTGCATGTCTGAAAATTTGAAGAATGAGTTATAAGTTTGAAGAATGTATAATGTAAGTGGTTTCTGAAATTTAGGAGTTTTTTCCTATTCAGGAAAATTATACTCACTTTCGAATTTAATACCTAGAATAGCGGTCGGCAACTTTTTAGCTATGGCGTGCCAAACAGTGGTGTAACGGAGATGATTACAGCCCCCTTGCAAACTCAGGTTTTGGGCCTCTACCCGGATCTTAAAAAGGGTATATACTTGGTGTCAGTCAGGATTTGGGCCCCTTAGAACCCTGGGCTCCCGCATTGCGGGGGTTGCGGAGGTGTACGGTACGCCACTGGTGCCGAACCAATCTACCTATATGATTCAGCGTGCCACACATGAAGACATTTTTGAAATAATTCGATTTCCGCAGTAATTTATGCAGAGTTAGAGAATAGAGGTTAATAATATAGATTTACTGTTTTATTATTCATCAATTTTGCATCATTTAAAGATATTTCTTAACATAAAAATAAACAGCATAAAATGTAACTATTTCTTCAACAAAAATTAAAATAAATTAAGATTGTACATATATCATGTATTTTTAAACATATTTATTAAAATAAGGAGAAACTGACAACATAAAATATAAGTATATCCCTTCATCATAGTTAAATAAAAAGACAAGTAAAAATTTTAATGCGAACCTAATGCTTGCATCGCTCTTCTTTCATACGGCAAAATCGGGAGTATAATTTGTGACTTTCAATTTGAGACGATTCTGAGTATTCCATTGTTAAACAATTTCTTTGTTTATTCCAAATATTTTTCATATGAGGAAAGTTTTTTTACTTAAACCAAAAGCGGAAAGCAGAGTATATGCAATATTCTTTCTTCAAACAATTAAATTTCTCCTGTAATGACATTCAATAATTTACAAAATAGCTGTAAATTTATCTTTCAGATTTTTTCGTAATTCCATAAATGTTCCTAATTCTGAAGATATTTGTCTAATAAGGTTCATTACACACACAAAGGCTTTAACTTCCATCCTCTCAAAAATTCACAAATCTGTAGAGTAGTGCAGAGTGCCACTGAGAATCGTACCTTGTCCCATATGTGGAACGCGTACCATAAGTTGCCATCCCCCGATCTAGAACCTATCCCGAAATAGCCAAATAAGCACTTAATGTTTTTTCTAATGGCGCAGATTTTTTATAATCACTATTTAAAAGGAGAAAGAAAAAAAGAAAAGAATTCGTTTAAAAGTAATATAGCCATCCTGACCTGAAGACTATGTAGCGCAGTTATCATCAATATTTCGAACGATTGGCCATTCGCTGTATGACATTCAGTTCCTGTTTCATGCAATGTTTGAAAGTTTCAGATGTTTTTGTTTTATATTTTATTTACATTCTGTATAACTATTTATAAATAACTCTGGTATAACTGCCCATCTAAAAATTGGTCTGCATTGTTTTTATACTTTTTTTTTAGCATTTTCTGTTTTGAATAAAAGACGACTGTCACCACATGCTTATGCTGTTAATAGAAACTGGTGTTGAATTACATTTAAGATATAGAATTTTTAGTATTCAAAACTTAAAAAATTTTTACATTTTGAAAACATTTAGGGTTTTTTCTTTTTTTGCTGTGTTGATTTAAGACTCTTTATAATAATTATTGTTTACCCTAGAAATCCTTCACATTGTTATGCTTGCTGTTTGTATTTTATAATTATTTTTCACCTGATTGCTTCAAACATATTGTTCAATTTTATAGTAAAACTGTCTGTTAAAATCAAAATAGAGATTTAATATATATATATATATATATATATATATATATATATATATATATATATATATATATATATATATATATATATATCTTTGCTACGATATGATGTGAAGCAAATTCTTCTTTATGAGACGTTTCGATGAGCTTGTTCTTATCGTGGATTGTGATATACTTGATTGCAGGTACTATATCTTTTATCGGCATGATGATTGGTGCTTTGATATGGGGCATAATGGGTGATCGTCTGGGCAGGAGGAGGACTCTGTTGACAGCCCTGGCTAGTAATGGAATATTTGGTGTCATAGCCGCATTCATGCCTACTTACTCACTTTTGATGTTGACTCGTTTTTGCAGCAGCGTTGGGTAAGTAGACTAATGTATAACATTTATACATATAGCAGAACGAGAAATTGAAAAACACTCTTTTTTTACGGATAATGGATTAAATGTGTATAAACTGTAAGTTTCCACAGTTTTTGTATAAGAGCGAGAAATTAAAAAAAAAGAGAGAGAGAAACGTACTGAGCTCTTGTAGAGAGTAAAATTCACAAAACTTTCAATTTGAGAGGCAAGATAACACTAAGCATCAGATTGATGTAAAGAAAATAAATAGTTAAGCAACTTATAACCAGAAATGATAAGAATATGCAGATAAAAAGTATGCGAATCTGGAAGAAATTATTCTAAATTCCTTGTACTCAAAGCTAAATTAGTTCAACAGCTACAGTGGTGGTTGGCGATATTTCTTTTTAGCAAACCCTGTAATTTAAATTATAATCTAGATTTACTTAATATTCATTTATTAACGCAAGAGAAACCATTGGCGCTCTTCCCCACTTGCAATAAAGTAATTCCTCACGGCAGCGTGGGATGGAAGTTTGGAGAAGGGTTGCGCTTCACCGCTTGACAATGGTTCAAAATTACAATTAATCCGTCGTCAATGACCTTCGTACTGCTTTGAAGTGTGACGCTAATAAACAATCAAAGAAACAAAAATGTGATATCATGGAACCAAGTACTTCTTGGAATTAGGCTTGACATTGTAATATGCTGTAAAAATCCTACCTCTATATATTTCATTCAGCATATCCCCTTGCTTGTAATGAGAGAGCAATTCAAGCACCAATTGTTAACTTCAAATAACAAAATTAAAATGTAGTTCGGTCAAAGTTCTAATACTGTTCCATGAGCCGAAGAGAGCCCATGTTTTGAGTTTCTTGTTCGATGACTGGAAAGGGTTGAGGAATATTTACATACACACATTATTTTAAATATTTAAACTTGACTTTTTGCAATGATCAAGCATGTTCAATAAATTTTTTGTATTCATAATTGCAGAAAATTTACCCCCGCACTAAATATAGAACGTTTTTCACAATGTCACGTTGGAAATTTGAGATTTTATTAAAATTTTAATTTAAGTAATGTTGTTTTTCTTAGTTTCCTTTTTTCAAAATTCTTTTATAATAATGATTCATCATTACATACTAAGTTTATTACAAGAGCTATTTACGTATTGTAGTGTTAATAAGTAGTATATACTTTCGATGCTGATTTGAGGTGGAGTCTTTGGTATAAATGTAGTAAATAAAATATATTAGAAAAGAAAAAAACCCGTTCTCTTTTTTTTTCTGCATTTTCTTGTGTCTTTCTCGTAACGCATTTCTTCATAATCCTTATTTTTATTTTTCAATTTTAAAAAATACAGTCTCAAAAGTAAAAATTTGATTTCGAAAAAAAAAAAACTTTTACCTTATCTTACCTTATAATCAAAGATACTAAAATTTAAATGTGAATCAGGTTTAAGCTAACAAATAAGATATATTTTCCCCAGTTTTATTTTAAAGTATCTCAAGAAGCACATTTATTAATTTTAAATATCTAACAGTTCATCATGGTAGTACGTCTGCTGATATTTAAATAGTATTTTATTTTTTTCGGAGAAATTGTGTATAAAAATTAACATGTGTTTTAATTTTAGTGAATAAAAATCCAAATATATTTTAATTTTTAGAAAGTAAAAATTAAAATTTATGCAGAAAACATGTTCAAAGAAAGTATTTTAAGATGCCACACATAAAAGCGAAGTAAAAATACTCCCACATAGAATTAAGAAATAATAGAATACTATCTGAATAGAATCACACACACTGAGTGAACAATTATAAAAGACTCATTATGCCTTATTGACTGTCCTCGAAAGTTCTCGACTGAAATATAACTCCGGCGCAAAATAACTTTTTCAGAGTTTTTTTTTCTTCTTCTTAGAAATGATAAGATTATATTAAAATGCTTCCTTTTTCTTCTTTTTTTCTTGGTTGCAATGTATATATTCTTTACTAAAAAAAGATATATTTACAGCATTCAGTATTGATAAGGATTATTATTACTATTATTTTAGTAGCTTAATGATATACTTAAATTCAGAAGATTTGAAAATTATGATGCAAGTTTTATATAGTTCGATTCTAAACAGATTTGTGTTTATTAGTTCAGTACCTCTCAAAAACAATATTTCTCAAAAGATAAAATTGTTTAACATCTAAAATAAATCCTTAAGTGCATTTTATTAGTACTCGATACCACAAAACTTGTTTTATAATAGAGGATTTGAGGTTCTGTTAAGCAATATATTGAAAATATACAGTTTTTTTCTTCTTTACTTTTCTGCATGGTACGAAATTATATACATGTGTTATTTCGAAGTCAGTATTGAGAACTTTTTTTGAAAAATTCACAGTTTATTCATCCAGCGATTGATGCTCATTTTCAGAGAAACAAACCAACGCCAAGTGCCCCAAATTTAATTGAGTTGTACATCTATTTCCAGAACTACTAAATCATTACTTTTTAGTTCATTCTTTTGATTGGAAAATAAAGCGTGGCTGCGTATTTACGAAGACCATAAAAAATAATGAGTTGGGATTGGAATTGTTATGTTTGGAATATCTTTTTTGAGAAATAATTAGCCGTTTAATTTAAGATTCGAATATGTTACGGAAAATAAATGTTAAATGGAAAATAGGAGATTTTGTTTTAGATACACACACACAATTTATTTATCCTTACATATATATACATGTAATAATTCACCATTTAATTTTCTGTCGAGGAATTTTATGTAACTAATGATGATCGCCAACCGGTGGTCCGTGAAAAAAAATTGGGACATTATCTATACTTTTATGGAGATTCAGTTTAAAAAGAAATGAGTAACAAATCGTATAAAAGAATATAAATTATGCTTTTTTTAATTGTAGCTATTACTTTAAGTGAAATTCCATCTGTGTTTATAGTTTAATATATTTAATAGTTATCAAACTGATCATTACACTATTTAAGAGAAAAAGGATTTGAATAATTTGACTAAATGACAGTGAGAGATACGTAAAATAGAAATATGAAAAATTTATATTTGTGAAGCTTTAAAATAAATTTGTATGTTTAAAGACTTTTGTAATCAAGAAAAGTAGATCAGAAAGCAACCAATTTGTTAGAATAGGTAAGTAAACCGTCTAGATCTGATTTATGACTGAACTCAATTTCCTGTATGAATTTCGAGGAAAGTCGTACTTGAAACAAACTCAAACCGAAAACTGTGTTCAATGAACTTTAAATAATAATTATAAAAACCTTCGTTTTAATGACAGCATGTTATTACATTTATTCAAATAAGGACGAACATTCTTAAAATGACAAATACTTAAGGAATACAAAAACTATATCTTCGGTGATGAATATCTGCTTGAATCTTCAGTATTTATGGAAAAAAAGTAAATTTTTTTTTGTTACGACGTGACACGTTGCTGGACGCATTCTATAAAACTATTCTGATTATACAATAGTTTAAATGAAACGAAAAATTAAAATAAATGTCAGAGAATTTCTTTATTTAACAAAATATAGATTTGTCTTGTCGCGGCCCAAAGGTCACGAGTGTAAGAGAGTTCGGGGAATAAGCAGACATGATCTTAAAAATAGCTACTTCTATCTTTAACACTTTTACGAATAATACACAACTTTAAAGCTTAACTCAGGGAGCAATCTGAAATCCTAATACTTAATGGAATATATAAAAATGTTGAAAATCAATTAGCTTCTGTCGAAGCTACTTGTGACGATCCTTCTCGAGCCCCGATAGCTCGGTCAGCTCCAAGGCTATTTACTTCAACAACTCCTGGTGGATTCTTGACGAATATTAATTTCCAGTCGCAGTTCACCTTTTCTTATTCTTAGATTTCACGCTTAACGATCAACGATCAACCATTCACCACATATAGCCAACATCAGGGTTTAAGTAGTACATTTGCATAAAATCAAGTCAACTTTTAGAAAAGTGGTTTTTAAACCAAAATCACAGTTAAAAAATAGTTTTCTCAACAGGATGAGTATAAGAACCTGAATAGTACTTGTTGCAGTCTTACTATTAAATTGTTGATGATCCATCCTATTTTTTTAAAGTATAAACCGGATGACCAGACATTAAGTAAGTAAACATAAACATTCTTCAGAAAATTCGTTTGAAATAGAAACCCCCAAAAATTTCAATATGGATGCTTGTACTCATAAGCGTTGAGGACTTCTTTTTTTTAAATGAGATCCGAATATTACAATTAAAGAATTTTTTTTTGACCACTAACCCACCTTCCTCCACTTGCTTGCTTGAGAAAAAAAAGCAATTAATTCTCGTAGATTGTGGTACCAAAATCTATCATGAAATTAATGCCTGATCGATTTTATAAAAAGTGCAAAAAAATAAAAGACAAAATGATTGAACGAATAGCATATCCACACACACACAAGAGCTGTACTGTAAAAAGATATTAACATATTTCATTTGAGGTAATTTTGAGATAATTTTTTTAAAAAAAGATAGTTAAATTTTTTTTACTAATGAAAATTGCTAAAAAAGTTACGAAAATTGAAGTAGTTTTCAAATATTTTAAAATACTTGTGCATAATCATTACTAATGCACTTCATTATTATATTTCTACATGAATGTCAATCAATAGGCAAGAAAATAGAAAATCAGGTTAGGACAAAGAATAGCCATGATAATCTAATAGCAAACACTAAAAGCTTAGGATTGCAGGGTTAAACATAGTTTCTGCGAACTTTCACTTTTATTTATCAATGGTATTGCTGGGCTGTAATAAAGTTAAACACACAAATAATATTAAAAAAATTTAAGTCGATTCCTACTTAGGTTAACAAAGAGAAATTTTATTTTAGTTACTTTTTATTAAATAGTTACAATTAATATAAATATGCATATACGTATGACAGAATCACAATATTAAGAGACAAAATAGAAAACAATTTACCATTTTTCTTTCTATATAGGAAGTTGGACTATTTTTTTTGTTCGTTACTATTTATTCATTAATTAAATTTAATTATTCTAATAAAATATTATAATAAAAAAAAAGAAATCACATTCTCTTAGAAATTAGGCCATCCCAGGCGTGAAATTCGAACCCACGACCTCTGGATTAGAAGTCCAACGCACTATCCATTGCGCTACACGGAAACAAAGAACGATTTTCCTTTCTATATTTGCTGTTGGACTGTTATTTTTTGTTACTATTTATTCATCAATTAAAAAATTAATTAATTAATATTTGAAAATGTATTAACACCAAGTATCAGCCACTACTAGTTTAAAGAAATGTATTTGAACTTGAATGGATCAATAGAAAGTATTTTATTAACGATTGAAAATTGGAATAAGATAAATAAATATATTAGGTTGGGGGGAAATCCATTATTTTGCATGAAATTCAAAACTTTATTTAACATGTTTCGGATTATCGATTTGGTTCAAATATGTACCATTTTGTTGCATAATTTGTTGCCATTTTAAAGGTAGCTTCATATTTCTCTCTCATAGAAGTCTTGTCCTTTATTGGCGAAAAACTCTAGTAATATCGATTTTCACAGTCTTCTCTTGATCCCAATTTCTTATCACTCTGAAAGTTTTGCAATACGAGAAAAAGGTGGTAATCGCTTGGTGCCAGGTCCGGACTATATGGTGGATGCATTAAAACTTTCCAATCAAGCTCCCAGAACTTCTGGAGAGTCAATACAGACGTATGTGGACTGGCGTTGTCCAGATGGAACACAACACCTCTTCTGTTGGCTAATTCTGGCCGTTTCTGTCATTCACTAGCTTCAAACGGTCCAGTTGTTGACAGTATATATCTGAATTTAGTGTTTGGCCCTACGGAAGCAACTCATAATAAATTATTCCTTTCCAGTCCCATCAAAATACACAGTAGAACCTTCTTGGATGTTAGTCCGGGTTTGGCCACCGTTTAAGCTGCTTCACCACGCTTTAACCACGATCGTTTCGCACAATATTGTCGTATGGGACCCATTTCTTTCCCCAGTCACCATCCGCTTAAGATATGAGTTGATTTCATTCCGTTTGGCCATGGCTTCACAGATGGAAATTCGATCCATCATGTTTTTTGGTGTTAATTGGTGTGGCACCCAAACATCGAGCTTCTTTTTGAATCCAACTTTGCTCAAATGGTTGAAACTGTTTTATGGTAGATCTTTAGCTCCTGGGCGATGCTTCGACTACTAACATGCCGGTCAACTTCGGTTATTTCTGTTATTTTATCGACATTTTCAACAACGGTTGGTGCATCTTTAACATCAAAAATGCCTGTACGGAATCGATGAAACCAAAATTGCACGTAATTAGCTGTGCAGTAACGGCACCATAAACACCATTCACAATTTCAGCCACCTGGCTTGCATTTTCGCCTTTATCAAAGAAAAATTGTAAAATGTACCAAATTTTCACTTTCTTGACCTCCATTTTAACACCCTGTAACTTACAACTGAATGGAACAAATAAGAAAAAAGCAAATAATTTTTTTAGTGTGAAATGTCTCCTTGACAACTTGAGCATAAATTTGAAATTGTTTGATCGTACTTCACGAGATATCAACACTACAGCCATCTACCGAAAAAATAATGGGCTTATTTTCCCCCAACCTAATATGTACATATAGGAGAGAGTGAACTAATGGTAGGAATTGAAAAGAAAAAAAAGAATGCAGTTATATTTATATATATTTTTCAGTTTAATATTATCAAAAACATAATGTGTAATCTTGCTTCTGACTCTTTTAATAGAAAAATACTTACATTTTAAATCTTTTAAATTTTTGGAAACACTTTTTCGTCATGGTTTCGAAATTTAGTTTTTCAATCTTTTTTATTTAAAATTTTAGAGCTTTTCAAAAATTGATTTTTTATAAAGACTTCAAAGCCAGTATTACTTCTGTTTACTTCTTTATCAATTATCTACTTTAGAGGTAAAGTATCATCTGAAAAAAAGTACTCTAAAAATACTGAATTATTAGTCATTGTTGTGTTCAAAAGATCTGTGAGAGTTTTAATGAAATGGAGATCGATTTTTTGAGCATATTCACACTTCGAAGCAACATGCAGGCTGTTGGCGATGAACCTCCTCATTCGAACTACAGTCAAGTGACGAGGCAGCACATGAGCTAGCATCTGACTCTCCAAACTTCTACATCACGCCAATTCAGCTTCGACAGATTCAACATTTATCAGCCCCTTAGCAATACGTAA